>MJUU01026460.1:251792-276975 GCA_002080025.1 Modiolus philippinarum
CTATGAGAGGTTCACATGAACAATTGCTATAAAATGGAAGTACATAATGTTTTCTTTACAACTAGTACAAATTATGGCTATATTTAAGTATTATAAACCTCCTACATCCATGAACCTTACCCCTACCCCAACAAATTTACTCTAAAATTGTCAATTTTTTGCCATGTTCGCATAAAAATAACAAGAACACGCAAATTGTGTGTTGTATATGACACACTCAAAACCACCAAAAGATAATGTTAATATGCTTTGAATGACCAAACTATCACTTTTAAATAGACAAATAAAACAGATCTTTGAATATTTTCGTTTTCGACACAGTTTTGTCCCCTTTTTGACTCATCTGATCTATGAGAGGTTCACATGAACAATTGCTATAAAATGGAAGTACATAATGTTTTCTTTACAACTAGTACAAATTATGGCTATATTTAAGTATTATAAACCTCCTACATCCATGAACCTTACCCCTACCCCAACAAATTTACTCTAAAATTGTCAATTTTTTGTCTATATTCGCATAAAAATAACAAGAACACGCAAATTGTGTGTTGTATATGACAATGTTGCATAAATTATATGGTGATTTCGCATTCTAACAGCCATTTGTTGTCTTAAACACGATATTTTGCCAGAAATTGATGAATAATTGGTATTTTCTACATTTCAGATTTGTCCAAAGTTCACTATTAAATCGTTATACATGCAAAATCTGGAGGATATATCTGAAAGTTCACTATTAAATCGTTATACATGCAAATCTGGAGGATATATCTGCAGATATACAAATTAATTGTTCTGAGGGATATATAAGTTCTCTTAAAACATTGCTTAGAAAAACGAGGAGTGTTTTTAACGTGACTCTGAATAACAAAAATCTTACCACTACCCCAACAAACTTTACCTAAAATTGTCAATTTGTTTTGTCTATATTCGCATAAAAATAACCAGCATAAAAATAAAAGCAAAATGTGTGCTGAATATGACAATCTTGCATGAAATACACCATGGTTATTTTGAACAGCCATTTGTTGATTCAACATTGCGGCCGAAATTCAGGAAAAATGGGAATTTTAACTGTTAACCCGTTATGTATGGCAAATCTGGAGTAAATATTTGCAGATTGCCAATTAATTGTTCTAAGGGATACATTAGTTGCCTTAAAATAGTGCTTAAATAAACGATGAGTGTTTAATAAGACTCTGAAAACCGAAAATCTTACCCCTATCCAAACAGCTTTTCCCTAAAATTTTATGTCTTTGTTTCCATAAAAATAACCAGAACACGTATAATGTGTGTTATATATGGCAGCGTTGCATAAATAACATTATTATTCGGTATTTAAACAGCCCTTTGTTGACTTAAACTCAATATTTTCCCCAAAATTAATGAAAATTGGAATTTTCTGTAATTCAGATTTGTCCAAAGTTATGCCATTTAATTGCTCTCTGTTTAGAAAAACAAGGAGTGTTTAATGTGACTCTTGGTACCGAAAATCTTACCCCTACCCCTACAAATTCACCCTAAATAGTCAAATTTTGTCTATGTTCGCTAAAAAAACAAAACACACAGTCTGCATTGCATATAGCAGTGTTGCATTAATTTTACCACGAATTGTCATTTTAAGTCCCACTTGTCAGATTAAACTCATTATTTGGTACAAAACAGATGAAAAATGGGAATTTTTAGCATTTCGGATTTGTCCAAAATTCACTTTTAAATAGTTAAATAGAAAAAAATCTGGATCTATAGTTTGGGGAGGGGTGCACGGAAAGTGATTTCAGTCCATGGCCTATACTGCACACCTGTTATTCATCGTGGCACACTTTTCTTTTTAAATTAGTTTTTGAGAAAAATGTGGATTTATAACCTAATACGACATAGGTTCTTGAATCGGCAAATGCTTTTTGAAAGATACATTTGTAACCTCGCAATACTTCCGCAATTGGTTTTATGTGAAAAGTGGAACTCTGTCCTTCTGATAACCGAATTCTTATATAAACCGAACGATTGGTTTTGGCCTGGAATTTTGACCTATATAAATAAGTTCAAATTTCCTCCGAAAACTGTCCCCTCCATATAGATCGGTCCGAGCCGTATAGATTGGTCCCCAAAGTATGTTTTCTTCTACAATTCAACTCTGAAATTCGGACGATATTTTTGTTGACAATAAATTCGACCAAATTAAATAGAATTTATTCAACATGTCACATATCCGCCATCTACATTGATAAATAAGTTTATTTTATACATATTACCGCCAATATTGATTGAAATTTACAAGAATACAAAAAAAAAATACTGAAATGGTTAAATTGCAGCCTAAATTGGCCTTACAGATCATATGTAACACTTCCGGTATCGGTCTTCGGATTCAAAGGACCGGATTTCTGAATCTCTGAAAACTGGAACCTCTTAAAACTGGCCGATTTCTTTGGTCCCAATAGGGTCCTGATTTCAGTGGTTCCACTGTATTTGGAAATCCATTCTTTAGTTGGTATTTTAAGTGCTTTAAAAATATTTAGTACAAAGCCCTTTTTATAGACCGGTAATAAATCAAGACACATAAAACACTCGAATGTCAGGCGGATTCAAAAATGAAATTTCTATTTGTTTTGATAAACATTACGAATAATGCACCTTTTAATGCCTTATATTGTTTTTATCTGGTTTTACCTTGCAGTAAATTGCAAAGATAAGAATGGTAATGGTTTGAAGAGGAAATAAGAAGTGTTGATTTTCACAGAAATGGACCACTTTTAGCGGTCGAAGTTTCTCTTTCAGTTCTTAATTACCTGACATATAAGAATCTTTCATTTGAGTTAAATTCCTGGTCTAGATTTTGTACTTTAGACTTTCATTGATAAGAGTAGATTCGTATCAGCTAACAGATCTGTCATAAATCCATCAAATATTTCAAAGAAATGAACTTTAAGTGATAATTACCTTTTTTGAAAATATTGAAAAACTTCCGACCAATATTATATAGTTGAATAAAACCTTGTGTCTTTGAAGTTAACAGAAAGCTAACAATAGAAGGCACGCCATATCAGTTTCAATACACGTTTAAGACTTCAGAGTTTTTTGTTTTATTTCAATTAGCTCCCTTGAGCTTCTTATTCAATGATCTAATTTAACTCTACGAACCACTGAATTTACATGTTCAATACAGTGGAAACAGGAGATGCTTCCCCAATCGGTTAACACGGTCTCAGTGATGGTTCTTAATGAGTTCGTTTTGTTTATCTGATTTGCGTGTCCCCTTTTTTCTTTTTTGTGATGTACTTAATTTATGTCTTTGTATTGTCTGTGGAGACAATTCTTTTTTGGAATAACTGTTTGGTTCTCACTTACCTTAAACAATGTAAAGGTAAAATTTGTTTTAATCAACGCTGCTTTGGCTGAAAGATTTCATGGCCCAGTTTCATTAAACAATGTCAAGAGCACCTTTGTGAACGTTAACCAGTACTTATCTACCCAGCAGAAAATTAGACCACTCTCACACGCACATTAAACAGGTAATGAATTACAGGGAATATTTAATGACTCTCTACCAATTTCATTCCGTTGTAGAATTATACTGTTTCTTTCATAAAGTAAAGCTTTCTAGTTTGTCATAAATGAACGACAAAACTTTGAAACTTTGACACATTAACGATTCATCGTTAGGTGATTTTGTCACTAAGCTTGATGACAAAAATAAAACAAAATTATGCATCTACGGGAATTTCCCATCTATTGATGACATCACATCATGATAATGGTCGGTATCATACTTAATGTCTTTTATTCCATATTTATTTACCTTTTACTACATCCTATGATGTTTTATAGTTTATTAAATATGTAAAAATGATGTGTTTATTGAGGGTTGAAATTACACGTTCTGATTACATCTTTAACTTGTAATAATATCAGACTCATAATGTTTACATAACCAAACCGGTAAGTATGATTTATGCAACATTTGTATCCTCTATTAGTGGGTTTATGCATTCATATATGATCATTCCTTTAAATTGTCTATTCGACATTTAAGCTGCCTTTGCCGTCCAGATTTTTGCAGGCCGACCACCTTTGCCTTCTTCAAGGTGAATGGTAAAATGGATATTTTTCAGTTCTTCGCCGACGTCGTTCCGTCGTTAGACCCTACGAACTTACAATCAATCGGTTCACCTTCGGCCATTTCCGACTTGACGGAAATGGCGGAGTGATGTTCCGATTGACTTACAATAGCAGTCCGCAATTGAAGGGGAGGTTCGGTGAGCCATAACCAACCATTACTTTTGAAATGCTTGTGACATGTCAGGACCACTGCGGTCGACAATTGTTTCCATCTGCTTTTTGTTTTGCCTCATGGACCATGGCTCTCTGAAAGATTCTGTTCGGTAATTTTCTTATTACCCCCATTCGTTTTCTTTTATATTTATCTGTTTAAAACACATTTGGAAATCTTTACAGAAGTGTTCATATGCCATGAAAAATCAAAAGAAACTCCCCCCTCGAAAAATTGTTGTGATGTTATCAAACAAACCCCCCCCCAAAAAAAAAAAAAAACTGGTTAACTGACTTGTTTTGCCAGGAGTGCCGAGAACACTTAAATACACAATGAATGGATATGAAGTAAATGTACATGATACATAGTCTTAACAAATAAATGATAGAACTAAGCAAATGAACAAACGATTTTATTGTTGTTCTTCATCTTTAAGTCAACGTGAGGCCTTCAACAATGAGTTTCCTCATTCCTCATACATTGTACGTTAACTCAAATGTAAGCAGTTGTTTTAATTAGTTACACTCTACCTCGCACTTAAATAGCATTTAAAGCATTTCAATTGATCAATCTTTTGAAAATTTCCCTATGAATCGTGGAAATTAAATATTTTCAATTAACATAAGTTTTTCTACGAGCTAAAATTAATACTGTAAAAGTAGTAATTTTCGCGGTGTACTGATTTTCGCCATTTTCGCGTTTGACAAAAAAAAACCGCGAAAATAAGTTCCCGCGAATACTAGTATCCGAGAAACAATCAGAAGGTATTAGTATTTTGTAGTTTTTCCTAAAATCTGGGACTTATATAACAGGGATTTGAAACTATTTAACAAACCAGTTTGATCGAATAAAAAGCGGTGTCCCGGCTACGATTTTCGGTTGTAACTTTTGATTTACTCAACATAAAATCATTCTGAAAAATTTGCCAAAAATCTGATTTATCGCATATTTACAACATTAAATTTTAATTTAAACCACAATGAAATTCTCATTAAAAATTGGTAATAAATGCACCATGCGTTGTTTTCTTGTGTAATGAGGTCGTAAAATTATCGAGAAACCGCCCAATAAACAAATGACAGTTATCGATGATTAATGAGCGTCAGAACAATGAAGATAAAGAAAATTGGCTAACTTTAACTCGCTAGTTTACATATCAAATTCCATCCTACAATTACGAAATTTTACCAGGATAAAGCTCTTTGTATTGGCTTTATAGCCATATATAATTTATGCAGGAAAATTTTTTAACAATGCTGATAAATTTTGACTGATGTTACCACGCTCATGCAATTTTTAGAAATAAATTTTGGAGTTCAAACACTAAACTTTTCCCTGTGTATTCTAATACTAAATTTTCAACTAAATTTAAAGAAAAATATACCATGATTCGAAGTTTCATCTTTTCAATCATATAAATTTTGTAGCATTAAATATTTTAGGGAAAATAAAAAGTGTACTGAAAAAAACGTTATGAAGTGTAAAATTTCGCGGTATATTTCTAAAAAATCCAAAATTATCCAACTTTAAGAGCAAAGTTTGTGTACTTTGGAATAAATTTATTTTACAAAAACTATACTATGATTTTCAGCAATCTTTTTTCTATAAAATGGTGTACTTTGTATTAAATTCGGTGGAAAATGTAGCTGTAAAGTGTACTAAAACTTCCCTATGTTTCAACAGAGAAATGCTAAAAAATACGACGATTTACAGGTAAATCTGCCTAGACACCGAAATTATAAGAAATGTAAATGTTTCAAATCCCTGTAATATATTAGTCCCAGCTAAAACCGCGAAAATTTATCCCAGCGAATATGTCCAAGAAACGGAATTATGTCAAATGAATCTTAATATCATTGTTTCACATTAACATAAAAACAACAGGATATGTAGTAAATGCACATCAGATAAGGACTATACTTATATATCGCAAAACCATCCAATGGAACAACGCTTTTATTATTGTTCTCCTTCTTGAAGTCATCTCAATGCCTTCTACAATTAAGTTTGCTCGTACTTCATAGTAAGTTCAAGACGGCTCAAGCACTGTTTTCAGTGAAATTCATTTAAGAATTGAATGCATTATTTTGAAGTTTCATTTGGGTATGAAAGTGTTGACCGAAGCACATTTTTAATGAAGCGCAGTAGCGCTTCGTGTTGAAAATGTGCGCCCGGTCAACACTTTCATAATCCCTATGAAACTTCAAAATAATGCATTCAATTCTTTTAATTACATTTTAAAACCAAATCATAAAAATCAAATTTATTAAAAAGATAGTACATCATGTACCATGGGATTCTTTTTTTACTAATTCATCCGCCACGTGGTCATATGATCAAATGCGTTTCATGGGAATTGCAACTTCACATTGATATGCCACGTGAGCGATGTTCACCTATCAAATGGACGCAATTTAAATGAATATGCATGAAATGTAATTATTGTTTAATGTCAAACAACGTAACATCCATGGATATAAAGGTGCCCGACAAAAAGACTAATAAAATGAAATCGCAAGATATAAGCAACCACAGGTCACTTATCGAGTTAGTTGGCAGAGAACCTGGCATGATAAAACCGTGAGAAGTGGCCTCTTTAAACAGGTGGTCAGAATTACGTTATGAAATTGCATAAAAATGCTGTTCCAAAACTTAAAATTATGTCAGTGTAGCCATATGAGAAAATTCTCTCAAGAACAGGTGCATCGTAAAAAAAAGAAAAAAGTGGACACTCTTTTGCTAGTGCCGGTACCAAGTCCGGCTGTCCCGAGTTCCTATCGTTGTTTACGTTTGTCTCTTGTGGTTTATTCTTGTGCAGTTCATTGGTACATTGTGGCATGTGACTATGCTTTTCGGCTATTATAGGTGTTTCCTGTTATGTTTTTTATTCTGTCTTTGTTTTAGGGAAATCTTTTTCAAAACAATAGTTCGCAATATACAATATTAACATTGAAACAAATAGGCAAAAATGAAGGAGAGCACCACAGACTAAAACAATAGACGTGTGTACTCCCTTAAAACGAGGGTCTTGAAAAGCGTAATGCCTAAAAACACTAGTGCTTGATTATTTAAACCTCAGACTTGAAAAAGTTAATTCTATAAGAGACTGCAGAATATGTTCGTCGTAATTCGTGGATTATGGTATGGCAGGGACCACTCACGACGACAACCATTTAATGAATTACCGGTACACCTGATCTCACCCATGGCTTTTATTGGGTCCGTGTTGTTCATCTGTATGTGTGTTTTCATTTTTCTTTTTTTGTCTCGCACTCAAGTGGGGTCATTGTTTCTTAGTGTGTCTGATTTTGCCATTGTCCATGGATTGTTCGTTCTTTTGATTAACGGTTCGGTTCTCACTTACTTAAAATAATGAAATGTGTTGAAAATGTTACAACAATGCATGAGAACTTAAAATGTTAAAGTACTTTCAGCATTAAAAAAATAAATTATAGTAACAAATCTGAACTAATTATATGCTTAAACTTGCTGCCTTGATCTTCTTCTTTAGACAAAATGTTAAAGTGAATTTAAAAATAAACTCTTTTATTCAAAAAGTAACAATGCAAAATTTAATGTATGGAAATTGGTGAATGCTAAAGAATTTAAAAATCAATACAGAAAAAATGTTTGTCTGCATTTAATGCATTTAATGGCTTTTGATAAATGACTTTGATGAAATTGATAATATTTTGAAAACTTTGTAAAACAACAGGAAATGGTTGACTTCTGCCAATCCTTATGTATCAGTCTTTTGTTAACGTAAATAAAGCTGTTACTGCGGGATTGTAAATTTTGGCGGCATTTAATAGTTTAAAAGCTTCAATGTTTTTACGGTAAATGTCGTAAAATGTAATAGATGGTTTTACGGTAAGCATGATAAAAAGAGATGCGTCAATGTTTTCCGTCAAATACTGTCAAATGCTGTTGACAGTTGACTAATAACTGGTACCTACCACGAAAACTGTAAATTCGTGTCGATTAAGACATATTGTAGGCATTAGACCTCAATAATTGCAGTAATTGTACTTTTATGTCTCATCATTAATTGCTTTATGTTCATTGTTTTTTATTCATTGTTTACAGATCTTTCTCGATAAACTGGAAAAAAAATCAAAGAAGGTTCACTGCTCGTCTTTGGACTTTGTGGCAAGATGATCGATTTCGATTGGAATTATGCATTTTGATTTTTTTTGTATTGATATCGGCTGCTCAGTAAAACCTTATTTTCTTTTCGTAGTTGCATTATAAACATCGTAAGAAGACACTAAAAGGCATATTATATCATTTTTTTTTGCCAGAGGTAAAAACAAATTATATTTCAATAATAAACAATTCCCGTTGAATTTACTTGTATTTCAAAGCGAGATTGTCAAAATATCATGTTTATTTTGCTAAGGGTAACTTCATATTTTTTTCTTTAAAAATATGACAGCGTGAGTTTTTTCATTCGGGGGAACACATTTTTTACTAGGGTAAAAATGAGTTATTTAAGGTTACTGGAAAAAAAGAAAACCATTTTTAAATTGAAACTCAACTATTTATAGTACTAACATGTTACGAGTCCTTTACTGCCAATGGTTTAATACGCTTTCCCTTTTTGAAGGATCCTGTCTCATTCATATAATGGCCGTAACAAGATGTAACTCAAGTTCAAGACAGGGTCAAATGAAAAGAAATTAGAGCTAAACTGAGATACCGTTACATTATGGTGTCAACAAACTGGTCATGGCGACCATAGAATGTTAGGAGTGTAAATGTCAAGCGTTCCCTCATATATCGATGAAGAAGTAATTTTTCGGTAAGTAATTTTCCGGTAATTTTACGGTAAGTAAAAGGAATTTGGTGGTGAAATCTTGATATTCAGAGGGTGTTCCATAGCATATTCTTATCAAAACATGCAGAAATGCGATATTTAGAAAAGAACAGTTATTACTTCTAAAGGATCGGAAATTCACAATAGCAAAAATGAAAACAACAAATTTTAGTTTTAAGTCTTCCTTCTATGTCCAAGATTGGGTGATAATATCAATCCTAACTTCTGGTTTCTTTAGACTTTTATTTTCTCTTGAGTGGAATATAAAAAATGCAAGTATTCAGTATATAAAACATGCTATCGATTGAAATAACATCATTAGTATTATTAAGAGTAAAGTCTAGCGGTGTGCTTTTTCTTTGAGCTTTTCTTTTTATTAACAGGGCTTCATACGAATGTACAAACAGATCGGAAAGGAGACAACAATTAGTACCCATTGGAATAATAATAGCTTGCTAAAATGTTAACAAACCAAAATTGACGATTGATTCTTGATCAAAATTAATGTTCCTGATATCATTCTTTGCTTAATTTTTAGTAAAGTGTAGAATCAATTGAAATTAAGCTATTTCAGACACAAGGTATTTAATTAAAACTCATTATGCCCAGCAAAAAAGTGTAGAATTATTTACCTCAAAGACTATCATTTTTATACCATATATCTCTCCCGTTCTAAAAAGTTTAAACATTGCCAATTTTTGCGAAGTTTTTTAAAAATACGAGTTCACTGATCCATTCTTTTCTTTCTTTAGAGAGATCGAGACCAAGGTCAACAAAATACAAAATTAATCAAAATTATATCTGATATATCTTAATTATGTGAATAAAATATAAACTTTTTGACTTTAAATCAAGATTAACAAAGAAAAATTCTGCTTTACATGGCATCTGACCACTAATTTATTTTGTTTATGTATCTTAAAAAATCAGGTCAATATTCCAGAATCTGTCTAAGCCCTCTAATGGCATCTTATGTATCTTCTGAAATTACTTAACCATGTGTAACTATACATCACAATATACAGAATTGTTTGAATACAATCATCAAATATAGAGAAAGGTGGATATGGCGAAACTAAATTCACGATAACTTCAATATTTCGTTATTTATTACCACTGAGCCGATGCCTCTGCTGGTGGACTGTTAGTCCCCGAGGGTATTCATCAACCCAGTAGTCAGTACTTCGGTGCTGACCCGAAAACCGGTTTGATTGAAACTTGCAATATCTAAATTTTACAAAATTTTGTTTCAAACTAAGGAGTATCTCCCTCATGTATAGCTCTGTCCTTAGCTTAATTTTGACTTTTCTGTTTAGATCATTTTGGTTCTCTATCAGCTTCTACTTAGGCTTCATTCCGTGAATAATACTCGGTAGATGTCCTTGGCACTGGTTTGGCTTCCTATTTTGATATTTTTGGAAATGAGTATTTCTATTTTGACTACTTTTAGATTATGGCTTTCCATATTATTTGATTTTAATGCTGCTGACGAGAGGTTACTCCTTGAAATACGTTTACAGCATAACGAAAATGAATTGTTTTTATGCAACTTCGGTATTTTTTTGTGTTTTACACGTTTTTCGGTTAATGAACTTCCAAATGTTCTGGTTTGATCTGCTCTGATGAGAAATAAATTGTCGAAATGCGAATATGCAGAAAATAAATTAACAGTAACTTCGGTATTTTGTTATTTATGATGAATGATAATCGGTCTGTATGTGCGATGATCTTTGCAAGAAAAGCTAATCGAGAAATATTTCAGTCAAATTTTCGGGTTCAATAAGGAAAATTTTACAATATAAAATGAGCAAGCAGGCTTGGCGGTATGTGGATGCTCGAAAAAATATAAATGGACATAGTTTTTGCCATCAGTCAGCATTTCAATAAGATCTGTCCTTCAAATGCAACCAGAATAATTGAACCTCAACAAGATTCAGAAAGTGCAGAAAAAATGGATACATTTTAGATTTCAACGAGAGATGTTCCCCTTTCTTTTCGCTGGATGTCCAAAATACAAAATAAACACAGAAATTGCATAAGAAACAGCAAATTCTGTACACGTGTTTCAAGGAGTAACTACTCATCAGCAGCATTTGGGTAGATGAATTTCCAAATGTTTTGATTTGATCTTCACAGTAGAGACATAAGTTGTCGAAATACGCATATGCATTTGCAGAATGCAAGTCGAAATTCATTTAAATAAAATAATGTGGAAAGCAATGATCCAAAAGTAGTCCAAAAAGAAGTACTCGTTTCCACATTATTGTATATTCTTAGTTTCCTTTGTTTCTTAACAAGCTAACAGTGACTCTCTACTTAGGGAAGTATGACAATTCTATATTTTACTGCGGGAAGATCTCAAAATGTCAGAATCTTTGTAATAACAGACAAAAATCAGCAGTACGGACAATTACACTGTCACTATGATGCAAAAATGTGACAAACACAACATTTATGTTTATGCAGAAACTAAATTAGAAGTAACTTCGGTATTTTGTTATTCATTTCCACAATGCCGATGCCTCTGTTGGTGAACTGTTAGTCCCCGAGGGTATTCTCCAGCCCAGTGGCCAGTAACTCGGTTCTGGTCTGAAAACCGATTTTATTTAGAAACTTGCAATATCTAAAATTAGGATTTTTTTCTTTTAGACTAAGGAGTATCTTTCTTTAAACGATTGTATGAATAAGGCGGTCACGGAGATAACTATGACTAATGAGAAAGTAAGAATTGTTAATTACCAATTCATTTCAGTATATACATTTGTGTTCGGATGATTTTTAATTTGGAGATAGACAAAATTCTCCGACGCAATTGAGAGAAAAAAGGAAAGTGTACGGACACAATCCTTGAAAATGAAAACATGTCTGAATGCGTGAAGATCTTTCAATAATATGTTAATCACAAAATGTTTTTTTACAGAATAACTTCCAGCTAAATAAAATTTTTGTCCATTTCAGTGAAAACCAAAAATTGTCACTTTGGACTTGATATTATTGTAATTTCTCCTCCCAGTAGTTATTGAATTAGGGAATTAGTCTAACAACATGAAAAACTTGTTGAAATTATTACAGTACTTCCGAAAACAGTTTTCAAGAAGGGTCACGGAACTTACATACAGTGTCGTTATTATACACATGATGTTCATTCCTAAGATATATACTCTTGGTCATAAATATGGAATATTTTTTGTAGAGAATGCCTGAGATATTTAAGGGCTGTTTGTTTCCAAAAAATCAATTAATCCTTTAAAAATCACTGAAATTATTACTTGAAATATTTTTGTACACGATAGGCAGCGAAAATTGTATTTTTGGAAAATATTTGTACACACAATATTTGATTCTAAAAATGTCCCATTTTCCCCAAAAAGTGGGTTTCAGAACGGGTTGAAAGAGTAGTCGGACAGATTCGTAGAATCAGACTTTCGAACTTCACAGTTAGAAAAAAATGTTTAAAGCAAAATATTATACTTTCAGTCGCACACTTTTCTGCATAATACTTCCAAACTTCAAATTTTGGCTCAGAAAATACGAATATTTCATATTTATGCCAAACCGTATATAAACTTGTTAAAAATGGATAACAGGAAACAGCTACAAAGGATGAAAATTATAATTAAATGCCACAATACACAGGAAAAACACGAATATGACAAAAGACAAACGTTAACAACGATAGGAACTCGGGACAGCTTGACTTGGTACTGGCACTAGCAAAAGCAAGTGGTAGGGTTAAACCGGTTTATGAGTACCAAAACTCCCCTTCATCTGTCCCGTTTCCCTATAGTATGATAAACATACGAATAAAACCCATGTACGTATACATAGAACAGCATCATATCACAAACTCGAATTTGCTTCCTATCAATATATTTTTGATTTTGAATTGAAACATTGGTATCAAAAGATATTTACGGTTTCCTGATTACTTTAACTGGGTCCCGATTAGGGTATAAGCGGTAAGCTGAATTGGCATTTTTGAGCGGGATTGCGGGAAAAAAGAGCACGCGAAAACGCATATGGCAGAATCAGGGGTACTTTACTAATTTGCATAGCGGCCATCTTGTAACTCTTCCTTGTCGGCCATGTTTAGTTGAAATGCATAGGAGAGATATTGAAATTTTGCAAAATTATCTAATAATACACCCCAGAACATATTTGTCCGCATCTAGCAAGATTCTGCACATTGTTTACATCTATACTATACACAAATACTTATCTGTAATAATAAAAATTTCCGGCCAATTAAGTTTGAAATTCGAAGCGGTACCATGGCAATATGGCTGTAAACCATTATAAAACTGCTATATCTTTGACAGAAAAAATACATTTCAAAGATAAATATGTAGCAAATTTGTCCGCATATGACGGTAAATTATAAATCACATAGATTCACATAAACAGTTGTCCTTTTTTAAACTTACTCATGAAAATTCGAGGCCAAATTAAATTGAAAATGTATAGTTCCAAGCATTCATGAGACGGGAAATCCTTCTACAGACTGATTTTAACCACAATTTCTATGTTTTAAAATTCCCAAACAAAAACTTTTCATTACGGACAGTACTTTTAGAAAAAAAAGACGGGGGTAGTATGAAAATAATCCGGAAAAAAAGAGATGTACTGATTCGAAGTTAAACTTTAATAAAGGGAAGTAATACACCAAAAATGGGCGTGGTCACGTGATTTTATCGAATGAATAAATACCCCCGATTCTTCCTTATAGGGAAAGGATGTCGAGCGTGAAGCGAAAACCATTAAAAATTTAGCCCGCGAAACGGGGAAACTCAGCCTCTTAAAGAGTCTTTGTAGAAAATATTTTCCCGCCCGGGATACTGGAAAGCGAAGAAAAATTGGCGAAATTTTGGGAAAGGAAACCCCTATCGATAAACAGTAAATTTCGTTATGCAGTACACGTGTTTCAAGGATAAACTTCTCATCAGAAGCATTAAAATCAAACAAAGCCACAATCCAAAAGTAGTAAAAAAAAGAAGTACAAATTTCCAAAAATATAAAAAAGGAGTCCAAAACAAGTAACAAAGACATCCAGCGAGTGCCATGCACGGAATGAAGGCTCGGTATTAATTGGTTAGAGTTTTAATAAAAACAGTGAATTTCTACACAAGGGGTGCATTTTTTTATTCTGATCATGATCTTTATCATTTTATGATCATGAACATGATAAATAATTTTGTCAAAATGATATATTAACACCATGCTCATTTTAGCCATGATCATTTTACAGATCACACTTGAACATTTTAAATATATATATGATCAAGTCCGAAAAATGCAGACAACAATAATTTATTCAAGTGTGCCTTTGTTAAGCTATAAAAACTCAATATATACCTATTTTTGTAAAATGGAGAAAAAATACCTTGAATAATGGCAGAATTTCTTCCGCTTATTGAAAGAAACATTTGACCGCCATCTTTGATCAGAAATGATCAAGGGTCCAGCAATGATAGTTTTATTTGATGATCATGATCATGATCAGGTTTTTTAAAATACAACTATCAAGATCACGATCTTTGATCAAGATCATGATCAGAATAACAAAAATGCACCCAAGGTTTTTTTTTCATGTCAGACAAGTCTGACAATAGGGCTGATGAATACCCCGGAGACCTGTGGTCCACCAGAAGTGGCATCGGCCTAATGATTTTAAAATGCAACCAATACCAAAGTTGCATAATAAAAACAACGGCAGTAGAATACCAAAGGAACAAGGGAAGCGAAGACCACAAAAATCGAATCCAAAGACATGGCAAAATCGGCAACAGAGAAAAACAAAGACAAAACAAGGACGAGATTTCGGGAAAGGAAACCCCATAGAGAACTCCTTTTATAACCGTTAATATACAATCAATACCCAAGTCGCATGATAAACGGTAAATTGCGTTATGCTTTACACGTGTTTCAAGGTGTAATCTCTCATCATGAGCATTAAAATCAAATAATATTGAAAGCTACAATCTAAAAGTATTCAAAAAAGAAGTACTCATTACCAAAAATATCGAAATAGGAGGTCATATTCAGTACCAAAGACATCCACCAAGTGCCATACACGGAATGAAACCTAAGTATTTTTAAAGGGTTAGATTTTTAATAAAAACAGTTTCATGTCAGATAAGTCTGAATATTTGGCTTGTGAATATCCTCGGGGAACTCTGGTTCACCAGAAAAGGCATCGGCCTAATAATTTTAAAATACAATCAATACCCAAGTTGCATAATAAAAAAAAGTAAATTTCGTTATGCTGTACACGTGTTTCAAGGAGTAACCTCTCATCAGTAGCATAAAAATCAAACAATATGGGAAGCCATAATCCAAAAGTAGTCAAAAAGAAGTACTCATTACCAAACATATCTAAACAGATAACAAGGACATCCACCGAGTGCCATACACGGAATGAAGCGATTCTATGAACGATTCTAAAACATAGCTTTTCCATTCTTTTATACTATTATTAAAACATACTTTTATTCCATTATACAAAGAATTTTTGCATTTGTTGCACTGGCTAAATGTGGGCCTTGTTCATAGTTTATGTGAGGTTACCGTAACACTTTTAAAGCCAAATAATAATACAAAAAGAACGAAAAATGAGTAGAAACAAAACATACAAAAATCTGTCAATAAATAATCAACCATAATAAGTAATGAATATTTTTTTTACCTTTAGGAGAGTTTTTTTATTCCAACGTTTGAAGTGTTATTCCAACCTTAATATTCAGACAATCACACCATGAAAAAAGATCTATACTGGTTTCTTATAATTATTAAATGTGTAAAGCAGTTCTACAACGTTTTACATGGTATATCTACGAATTATAAAATTGCAGTATTTTAACGATTTTTAATTTTCTATATCATAAGATAGTTACTGTGCAATTAAATAATACAAGGTTAATTTATACAAGTCATTTTGAATTCAAATACATAAAACAAAGAGTTTTGTAGCGAGCATTCAGAAGACTAAGACTGAGAAACTTTTATAGTCGGATATATATATAATACAACCCGTGGCAGACATAAGCTCAGTCGAGCTTTTAGCCGACAATACAACAAAAAAAAAATAATAACAAAATATATGACAGAGCACATACATAACAACGCATAGCACATACACATACATCAGATAAAGCATAAAATGGGGTGCAGACATGGCAGAATTGATAAAGTATTTAAAGCACTTGTTTTTCATACAAAGCAAAGTAGTAACATCAAAGTAGTTAAAGCAAAGTATTTAAAACAAAGCACACAGAAGCCAGGCATACATAAAACATATAAGATATTGCATTCCTTGAGACCTACAGGAGAGCTGCTATTCCAGATCAAGTTATTAAAGAAAGTGAGTCATTAATTAGGCTTTTAAACTAATTAAGGTTTATTTGTTTTCTAATATTGTCAGGCAGCTAATTCCAGAGTGCCCCTGCATATCTCATTGAATGCAACCAAAAGTTGGCGGATCTTACCTGTGGGGCTTCTACAGTGTGCTGTCTTTCTAAATGAATAAGATACATTGTCAAAATTTACAATATCATTAAGATAAACAGGGGATTTGTTATATAAAATTTTAAATGTTTCAATTTCCATGGTTCTCAATCTTCTAAATTTGAGAGACGGTAGACCAGATTTGGTTAATAGTTCATCGGATTTACTGATATAATCTTCATAAATAAACCTCAGGGCGCGTTCTTCAATCTTTTTTCCAAGTTACCCTCCCAACAAAAGTGCTAAACTATAGGACAGTAATTGAAATGCGACATGAAATAAGAATGATAAATCTTCAACCTTCCCTTTGCCAATTTGTCAATTCTTTTTAATTCGCAAAATTGCCTTGTTTTTGTTTTGTTTTTTTTTTTGTTTTACAAATTTCTGCTTTGTAAAGACAGTAAATGCCGAAGTTGCATAAAAACGGCAAATTTCGTTATGCTGTACACGTGTTTCAAGGAGTAACCTCTCATCAGCAGCATTAAAATCAACAATATCGAAAACCACAATTCAATAGTAGTCAAATAAGAAGTACTCATTACCAAAAATATCGATATAGGAGGCCAAACTCATTACTAAGGACATCTACCGAGTGCCAAACACTGATATGGAATAAATATAGCTTCTACAACGAGAACTTATTGTTTATGAAATTAATAAGATAATGAGGTCAAGTTAAATGGATGCAACAAATGTTTGAAAACGAGGCTTACAGAATTTTAAACAATTGAAATTTTTTTCACAAGATGTTAAAAATTTCACAATTAACGACAGCAGAGTATTCATTTCCTTTTATAACTTAGTTAACTTTCCTGTGTTGAAGCATATAAATGTTTAATTTGTCAAGATATGAAATAAACTTTGGTGGTTACCGCTCATTTACGCGAAAACGTAAAAAAATAGTATAAATTTTGTTCATACTTAGCACGTAAATTGTTTTCATAAAAATGGTAAATTCTCTGGTAATATCTAAATTATGTCCCTTGCGTGATTTTTGCTGTCCATATAAACCAGCACCAAATTTACAACTCATTCTGTTTGCTTTTGTTCTCTTAATGAAAATGTTTTATAGGATAAGAAACAAGTTTTAAGAAGCTTTGTTGACGTTCTGAATGTATGGATAAATAATGAAATGATATGGAGTAAATGCAAAAGATGCAAAGTCTCTAAAAATGCATGATAGAACCAAGCAAAGGAACAACGCTTTTATTGTTGTTCTTCATCTTGAAGTCTCCATGAGGCCTTCAACAATGAGCTTTGCTCATACCTAAAAGTAAGTGCAAGACAGCCCCTATCACCGGTTTGAGCGGAATTCCTTGCTCAGTGCCAAACAATGAAACCTTAATGAAAAAATTTTGGACAAAGCAAGATAGCAGAATTTTATCACGGAAATACCTTGAATACGTGACTTTCGAGATAGAAACTCTCGGGTAATTGAAGGTGAAAACGGTCTCCTCAAATACCAGTGAGAAGGAGAACTGGATTCCTGACCGAATGAAATAAATATATAAACCACCTAAAAACAAGCTATTTATGAAATTGAAGTGTACTTATAATTTGTCCTACATGTCAATTATTTAACTAAATTTTAATTGACAAAAAACAATTAATCTGAAGCGCTACAAATAGATTAAATATAAATCACCCTAGGCTCAACAGTGTTCATTAATTAGTGATTCCCTCTCAAGGTATTGATGTATTGATTTTTTTGGTATAAAATTAGATATTTTTCCGGAGTGAACACGACTCAAAAGTCGCAGACACCGTTACTTTAATGAGATAACGTAAAACACAGAGGATTTTTTCCGAATAGATTTGGCGGGAATATTCTCTTACTATTCAGGAAAACATTCACACTAGTAAGGAAATGTGAAAAGTGAATAGAAATAAGAGAAACGATGTTTCGGAATTGGAACCGATGTTTAAAACATAAAGCTTGGTGAATCATACAGAAATAAAAGGAGTACTTTAAATCTTAGGAATATAACTTATTGTTAGTCAGATCCCACATATGTTTTCCCAACACTGATTCAAGTTTTAAAACGATAATTTCTCAAACCGAACCTGTTAATTTTTCATATTTTTAAGTTTAATATTTACGGAGAATTAAATATTGTGAAAATTAACTACCGAAATTTTTGAAACGGGAGAATCAGCTATTTTCAAGTCCAATCTTATTCCTATCATAGTTTGTTACATTTTGGTTTCAGTCAAAATCATCGGAATAACGTAACTTCAGGGGAAATATACATGTTTCTGGAAAAGTATAGTTCTTTCAACACATCTTAAGTGATATTTGATAAATATTTTTCAATATTCAAATCAACCGCCATCTTCTGCCGTTAATAAATTAACTTTCAATAGATCAAATTTACAACATAAATCGATAATTATCACCCACACTATCAAACTTGCATACACCGGAAACGACTCGGAACTATTTCAGTCATGGAACGGCTGGATACGTCTTTTTCAGAGCAGTCATGTCTCTGCAAGTATTAACAATTCTTTCACAATAACAAACACAAACAGTCATTAAGGAACCACGTCTTTTCTTTTGGTGAAAATACTTTCTATTTCTACACAAAGTATCGGGAGTGGTAACGCTTTACTTTTATTTTCAAAATTGATTTACACGTCAATACACATAACTTTGACGTCATCGATATTTTATTCAATTATGCTATTAATTGCATCTTGAGTAAGGTGTTACAATGTTAGAACAGCAAATAAATGGACAATACCATTATTCAAGCATTTTATTTATATTTAGTCGGGTGTTAAATAGAGTTGCAAACATTTCCTGGTTTTACACGTGAAAATAATCTACTTAATTGCCAAACAGGTGTTTATAAATCAAAAAAGAGCCATAACCCATATTTTATATAATGTCGTAATCAATGTCATCTTTTTAATCAAATACGAAAATAACTTGAAAGTAATAAATTTTAGAAACGGAAACAATCATTTTATTTGAAGAATCTTTGGTTACCGTAACACTCAAGTGGATTAAAGAATGCAATCAAGCTATATCATTTTTGTTTGTTTTCATGCAATGCAGAATAAATATAATTTCCATTCAATATGATTTCTATTTAATGCAATTGTACAAGTGGAAAAAAAGCGTAAAATTATGTGTATTGTGTTAATTTCCCAGCTGATTAAATGGTATTTTAATCCTATAAATCAAAATTAGGTCATCTGCCATGCACTTTTAGCGATGTTTGTTTCTATAAAAAAAGGTAACCGATTTAAATTACTCGCGGGAACACCAATATGCCCTGGAGCCTTAAGTTGCATCCATATTCTCTTATTTAGACCCTGGTTTTTCCAGAGTATTTTTTTTTATATAAAATAAGATAGACACGTCTTGAGAAAAAATTTAAAAATTGGAAAACCCGCGTTCACTTCAACATAAACAATGTATAATTGAGTCCATTTTTCAAATCGTAATAACAGATGACACATGTTTCTGGTCCATAAATCCACTTAGACATCGAAACACGTTAACTTCATTTGCTAATGGGTATGGCGACCAAAAGCTTCTAAATCCGTTATTTTCCATACAACACAAAATTTATTCTTGATATGAAATATTTGTCAAAATGGCAATCTGCAAGACCAAAATTTATTTGTTACACTTGGATCAATTCAATTCAGATCAGCTTAATACGGGACTTCTGAGTGGTGTTCACTCCGGAAACAGATCTAGTCTTATACGTAAAAAAATCAATACATTGAAAGGGAATTACTAATTAATGATCACTGTTGAGCTAAGGGTGATTTATGTTTAATCGATTTGTAGCGCTTTGAGTAATTTTTTTTCGTTAAAAACTAGAAAACAAGAGGGGACTTTATAAACATAAGTGGATGATATAAATCGGATAATAGTTTTTATGAAATAAAAACGATACGCTAGGCTATGGAATAGCATGGATAGAAAATTGCGTGTTTGATTAACAAGGGTGTTGTGGCTCATGATGTACTTGGCTTCGAAACATAAACCTTTTACAGCACACACAAATAAACACCGGTAGCTCTTTATTCTTCCGCAAAAAAACGCAATTCTATCTCTTTCCACCTGCCTAAGTATCTCCACAAACTGCAATTACGCTTTGTTTAACACAATTGAAAAGTCTTTTATAGTATTTGTATATTATTGATTATTGCACAATACCTCATCTTTATTTATTAACTTCTGGTTTTAAATTTATACATTACTGTTCTTATTCTTTTTATCATATCTATATTTATAAATCTGGCTATGCGATATTGCAATACCAATCCCATCATCCTCTACAAACCTGTTCCCAGTACCACCTATAGTAAATGTTTATAATACTTTTCATCTTCCATAAGGAAATAGAAAAATTAAACCCCGCCCCGTTTTATCAGGACGAAACTGGAGGCCATTTTGATTTTCGAGAATCTGAAATTCCTATTGGTCAATAGTCTTCTGCGCATGCGTACTCCTAACTGCGCAAGTGTACTCCTCACTTCCCCCAAGAACTATCTATATAGCTAGGCTATTCCATAGCCTAGCAAATAAAAGTAAAGTGTCCATTCAGATTAGTTTTCATTGTGGATAATCCTTATCGTAGTGTGAACATCTTATAGGGCAGTTTGACTTTACCTGAGACAATTCGTATTACACTTTGTGGTAGACTCAATGTCCTTCGTAGCTTTGAATTTATGTGTTATTGTGAAGGCCCAGTCCTAGTTAGACAGATCAAAGGGAAAACTTTTTAGCAATATCAACATTTATTTGGAAACCTAGTATTGAAAGTACGGTGATAATAACAGATTACCACCAGATGCAATGTCAAATTTGGTATAGGTCAATCCAGAAAATCTTTGAAGATATATCCATCTTTATTTGTGAGATAAGACACGTCGAAGATTATTTACTTTGACCCCTTTTTCCAAATGCAGAAAAATCTGGTGCCCTTATGGAACAACTAACATTTCTTTTTTTTCATTCTGAAATACTGACCTCTAACTAGGCGATCAAGCATACATGCATTGGCAAAGGAGGAAGGTGAAATTATGAAACCAGAATGTTTATAACCACAGCAATACAAAGGTAACAAAAACAGAGACTACATACAACAAACAGAAATAAACACCAACATTACAAGAAAATACTAACAGCGTGAACCCAACAAAATAGGCAGTACATCATAAGGCGATCTGGAATAATAAAATTACATCAATGGCTGAACACAGCCCTAGAATTCACGTTTTGGAGATAGTGATTTCACTCTGGTGAAAAATTTTAGACATACTACAAAAGCAAAAAACTATTGATTCCGAATGCAGAATGTTTCTTCTAAATTAATGATCTTACCTATAATAAAGCAGCCATCGAATACAGAAGCAGAAAGGGGGAAGGAAAAATTCTAAAATCAAAAGTAATAATAATGTAAAAAATAAGGGAATAAAACCATTAAGGCTATTTGTTAAGAAAAAACTTCGCGCCTGTTATTATTGTAATGATATAGCTTCAGTTGAGACCCTGATATTGTTGTAAATGTGGTCTCCTATCACCTGTTTACATGTAACCGATTCTGAAATTATTTTATGTCTGAAATATTCCTTTTTTGGAACATGGATTGATGCCAATGGAAGTGGAAATCGGTCACAAATATAGCATAATTAATCATCATAACTATCTTAATTGCCTACTGGAAAACTTGTTCTTAGAATTTAGCTAAAATGCGTTCTACAAAATTTCTTTAATGTCAACGACTTCTTCCTTCGGATACTCTTAGATGAAAATCTGCGTGATGTTTTACAAATTAAATCCTAACTTGACCTGGAACGCCTTTTTCTGATTTTTCTGTACAGAAATACTTTATCAGACCCGAATTCTGCAGGTAAGTTCAGCTTGAGGTAGATCATGGAGAGTTCACCACCTGGTCCCCTCGAATATAACTTTATCATTTTTACACCTTTTCAGTTAATGGACTTCCAAACGTTTTGGTTATATCTGCACTGATGAGTATAATCTCAAAAGGTGTTTAGCATTGAGGTGTGGAGGTAAGAAAATCATTTTTGTTGTTCACGAGGCTGATCCAACAATGTATATTTCTGTTTGTTTAGACAAAAGTTGTCGAAATAGTCATATGAGGAAGCTCCACAGTATCTTTTGTATTTGTTTATTTGTAAGCATACTTTATAGAATCGTGTTAACTTAGTCTTCTTCATTTTTCATGGAAACAATTAATCATTTTAATCACGTATTTTCTCAATAATACATATAAATTTGAACGATATCTAAATAGCAAACATTTTTATTTAATCATTTTAATGAATTGAAAACTGTCAGTATTATATCTCAATACTGATGTATTATACTGTGTAATTATGTAACTTTAATTTAAGAAGCAACTAAAGAATTTTAAGCAAGTTTACTTGAATATTCAAAGATACCGATATTTAGGAAAATAAAATTTATATTACGCAGTCTGTAAACGAATGCTGAAACTACGAACTAGGCTGTATGACAAATGCAATTACTTTACTTAATTACAATAGTTATTTTCCCTTTTTTTGAAGTCCAATCAAACAGCATATAAGTGTTACATCTCCCAACTAATTTGCTACTTTAGGCCTGTGGTCGGTACAGTGACTACCATGATAAAGCTTGGTTGCTCACAAATAGGCTACACAAACAAGGTTATGTTACCCATAACTTGAAGTCATCACTTCATTACAACCTTGTGGACTGTTCTTTTCTGTTGATGGCAACAGACCTTTCCCTTTAATAGCATAAATTTGTTTTTTTCGAACTGGATTTTACTTCATTAATAGATTAGACATATGAAAAAGAAAGGAAATGGGGAAAATTTCAAGGAGACAACATCCCATATCCAGGTTAAAACGACCCAAAACAAAGAATCTAGGGATCACCGTATGGTCTTCAACACAGTGAGGAACCTCACACCATATAGCAAGCCCTAAATGGCCCCAAAAAGGTAAAAAAGTGAATAAATCAATGGAAACAAAACACATCCAATTACCCATATATCAAGAAACTAAAATTTCATTAGAAGACAAGGACAAGCCAATGACCAACGTATTCATGACTTGGGACAGGCGCAAAAATTCCGGTGGGGTTAAACTCGTTTTCTTGGATCCGAACCATCCCCCCTATGTGTGGTGAATGGCTAAAAAATAAATACACAAAAAGACTCACAGTAAAAATCAACTAGAAAAAAGTCCAACTTATCAAGACGAGTACTGTCCGGACAAATGCTTGCAGTTACTTACAGCTAAGGACATAATTTCCGTTGACTATGATATCAAGCCTTCTTACATTTGAAACTTCAACATAGATTTCGTATAAAAATATCATCAATTATGAAAGAAGAACATGATATTGTGCAATGCAAAATACTGCCAATATGAGAAATTGTTTAAATTTAGTTATGGTATAAAGCATTTAGGAGATGATCAATATTTTTGCAAACAAAAACCAGAAGTAAAGATTTAACAACAATGCTGTATTTACATCCTTTATGAATAAGTTTGTTCAACGGATTAATAAGTTTGGAAGGACAATTTTTGAATTTATGTGCTTTGTAAATGATATTGCCATAAAAGTTTGGATGTGAAATGCCCTGATGTATAAGAGCCCTGCATGTAGAGCCAAATTTTCTTAATAAGTCAATGTATCTTTAATAAAATTTAGAGAAAGTTATTATCAATTTATGATATCTAAACCCTTGATGCTCATCTGTATATGTGTTCCAATGTGTCTTTTCTGTAAAATCACGTAAATTGTATGAAGCTGAGGTGGTTTTTGGGTTACGTATATAGAAATATCTCAAGCACTATGGCGGTGTTTCAATATTTGAAGGCTTATGTATTATCTTTACTACACTAAAGTATGGTTCTGATTTTCAAAACAAAACGACCAAAAAGACCGATAAATTAATTTACTGTTTAACTTGTAATAAGGTTATAGATCTATCGCTAGAAAACGAGTTTAAACCCACCTATTTCCTTTCTTTTTCATAAGGAAAAAATCTCTCTCACTTTGCATATGTATAAATTCTAAGATATTGCCCTCTTTGTGGCAAGTCTAAATTTCGAGATTTACGAACCATGGCTGATGAAAAAGAAATGATTCACAATTATAAAAATGTTGAAATATATTTAAAAAAATCTAAGTTATACATGTATATTTATATAATAGTAACTGATGTATACGACAATTTCGTATGGACCAGAGGAATGATATGGCCCAAGCCGAAGGCGCGGGCATATCATTTCTCTGGTCCATACCATGGCCTCGAGGGCAGTCTGTTTACGATATTGCCGTATACATCAGTTACTATTGTGTTTATTACATTGAATAAACCGAATAAATGACATTATTTGTTATTCATGTTTTATTTTTCCGTTTGAGAGTGTTGAAAAGCGTAAGGTTTTTACCAGTGAACACTTTTAACGTTGTTAAACTAAATTCTTCTTACATTGACGTCACAATTCAACCGATCGGTCAGTATCTGGTATTGACTGCAACTACCGGTCCATATCTGGTATTGACTGCAACTATCGATCCATATCAAATTTTTTGGACCGAT
>MJUU01026461.1:2143-15935 GCA_002080025.1 Modiolus philippinarum
AAAAAACATGGCCGCCAGCACGGAACTTAGGTTTAACATTGGACCCTATGGGAAAAATCACATTTTCATCTTCTGCTCTGAAAAGGCTGAAGCAAATTGAACCAAACTTTATAGGAATGATGGCCTAAAGGTCCTTAACAAAGATGGCTCATTTCGTTCCGATCCGATGAAAAACATGGTGGTCAGAACGGAACATGGTTTAACATAGGACCCTATGGGAAAATCTCATTTTCATCTACTCCTCTGAAATAACAGAAGCAAATTCAATCAAATTTTACAGGAATGATGTATGGAAGGTCCTTTACAAAGATTGCTCATTTCCTTCCAATCAGATAAAAAACATGGCTGCCAGCACAGAACTTAAGTTTAACATTGAACCCTATGGGAAAAATCATATTTTCATCTTCTGCTCTGAAACGGCTGAAGCCAAATGAACCAAACTTTACAGTAGTGATGTACTTACAGTCCTTAACAAAGATGGCTCATTTCGCTCTGATCAGACGAAAAACATGGCCGCCAGCACGGAACATGGTTTAACATAGGACCCTATGGGAAAATAACATTTTCATCTACTCCTCTGAAACCACTGAAGCAAATTCAACCATACTTTACAGAAATGATGTATTGAAGGACCTTTACAAAGATTGCTTATTTTGTTTCAATCAATAAAAAACATGGCCTCAAGAGCGGAACTTAGGTTTAACATTGGACCCTATGGGAAAAATCATATTTTCATCTTCTGCTCTGAAACGGCTGAAGCCAATTGAACTAAACTTTATAGGAATGATGACCTAAAGGTCCTTAACAAAGATTGCTCATTTCATTCTGATCTGACGAAAAACATGGCGACCAGCATGGAACATGGTTTAACATAGGACCCTATGGGAAAAATCACATTTTCATTTTCTTCTCTGAAATAACTGAAGTAAATTCAACCAAACTTTACAGGAATGATGAATGGAAGGTCCTTTGCAAAAATTGCTAATTCCATTATGATAAGACAAAAACACGAGTGCTAATGGAGAACTTAGCTAAGTATTAGACCCCATTGGTAATAAACATGTTTTGGTCATGCATGGCATAGAAGCATTTTGTCAGGTGAGCGATACAGGCTCAGTCTCTGAGTCTCTAGTTTAAATGGGGAATTTGCTTCGCATGCACATAAGATGAGACATTCCTGTTTCCACACTTATTTGTTGGTTATATTATTTTAGGTTTGCAGCATTGTTGAGAATATAACTTTTTGCCTTGATTTTTTTAAGCAAGAGTAAAATTAAGTATTCTGGGATAGACTTTTTCTACTGTTTTAAGAACTCTCTGAAATAAATTTTACTTAAATCATGTAAAAACCACTTGTTTTAAAAAACAATTGTATATTTGACAGATAAGACAGAGTTTGTTCCAAGTGCATGGCAAGGTTTATACAGATGTAAAGGAGAGAATACACAACATCCATTATTCTTGAATGTCACCAAACCTAAAGACACGCTCAATATAATAGCTGATATTTCTACAGGAATGATAAGTACACAACTAAAGGGAACTTACTCTACCTTTAGTAGGGCTTTAGCTCTTGAAGCCAGTATGTCGATAATTTCCTTTGGGGATTACAACATCTCCAAAGTTTCATTAGAAGCAAGAGAACTGAACTCTTCCAGCATGTTTGGGAGGTTGACATTATTTAAACTGGATGATTCTACATTGACGTGTGATATTAATCCATTGAACTTAAAAATAGGTAAAATGTTAGTTTATGTCTATTTAAAAAAATATATGAAGAAAAACCATGACAAATTTCCTTGTAGAAACTTTAGTAAAAATACATAGCAAGCTGTGTCACATGGAACGGCAGGAGTTGAATTTTTTTTTGCAAACCCTAAGCAAAAATTCTAATTTAAACCTTTACAACATTGTTTAAAGTAGTATCATGTACATATCAGAATCATATTAGGGTTTACATATCAACAAAATACATCAAATGTGTTGTCCATGATGCATTGCACATCCTAATGATGCATTTTATTGTGTGAACTTGTAAAATTTAGAACTAGAATATTTATGAAAAAGAATTTTAGATCAACTTATTTCTGAAAAAAAAATTCACCAGGTGCTCTCACATTATAATGTTTTTGATTACATTGTTTATAATAAGATGGCTCATAAAGTGGAAATAAAGACATAGAGGTAGCAATTGGTCTTTTGTTAAGAAATTTTTTTCTGTCCAGAATTTAAAGAATCTTTATTTTGGTGGTTTGGTGTGTTATAGCATTTTCAATATATAATTTTCAGCAATAATATTCATAGGCCAGTGTACACATTTTTAGAATTAAAAGTGAAATTTAAGATTTTTCCATTGACACTTCATTAAGGATGTGTCCTTTAAAACACCATGAAGGAATATTGAGATATATTTAGGCCATACAAAAATAATGATTAGATTCTCAGGCCATTTTTCAGAAAAAATGAGGCAGGGAGGGAGCAGATTTTTATTTTTATTAGTTCAAAATCATGATGAGGCATCTTTTTACATTGCTGAAATGCCCAAAAAGTAATGAGGCAGGTGATTTTAATTTTTTTTTATTTTAAACTTAAATAAAAAGTTGAAATTAGTTTCTAGAAAATAGACGAGAATTTGTTTAGTGACATAAGCATTGAAGGGATATGGAGTAAATTCACATGAGACAATGTCTCTACAAATACATGGTAAGACAAAGCAATGGAATAAGGCTTTTATTGTTGTTCTTCATCTTGAAGTGGCCATGAGGCCTTCAACAAAAAAGCTTTGCTCATACCTCATAATAAGTTCAAGACAGCCCTAGCACTGATTTGAGTGGAATTCATTTTTAATTGCCGAGCAATGCTACATACATGTTCTTCATTATTCATGAATGCGAGGTTGTCAACAAACATAAAATGAACTCGCAAAGTGTTCTAACTATGGCTGTGATCTGTTGCCCGACAAAAAGATGAACAGAAGACAATCACAACACTTAAACAACCATGGGGCAATTATCGAGTCAGTAGGAAGGAAACTTGGTATAATAAAATTATGAGATATGGGCACAATAAACAACAGTCAGAATAACAATTTTATATTACACAAAATAAAAATGTTAAAATTTGCAAGTTTGATAGTGCATCCATATGAGAAATTCTCTCGAGCACAAATACCCCACAATTGAAATGTATATAGAGGATATATTTCTGGCACAGGGAATCATTTTATGGACTCTACACTGCAGGAGAGACAAATTCCAGTCTAAAATAAGCATTGAAAGGATATGGAGTAAATGCACATGAGACAGTCCTTACAAATACATGGTACAGTGGTCCCTGTACTTAACGGCCCCTCGTTTGGGAGGCCACCCGGTTTATAAGGCCATATTTCCTTTGCATTAACATTTTTATGTACAAAATGACCCCATATAGACGGCCACCTACCTGACGCGTCCAGCGGCCACCCTTTTCATGTCTAAATGACTCTTTTTACCTCGTATAAACGGCCAAACACTCACCGTTTACAAATTGCGATCAAACCGGAAGTTGTTGAAAATTTGACCTGGAAGTGACCTTTGTTCTTTAGGTCACATATAATAAGTTTTCAAAAACACATTTTTGTGAAAAATGTTAACAATTAAATCTTGCAGATGTCTTTCTGTCCCTTTCTAGGCCCCAAAGTTGATTAGCTTTATCACTTCTTTTTGACAAATTAACGGATTTGTTAAATAAACATCGGCAATGTTTACCTGTCAGTTAACTCATTCATAAATTACATAGTTTACCTGTACTGCTAAATGCCCCAATTAAGCTGTTAATATCTTAATCCTTTCCATAAATATGTTTTGACAATTGAGAAAACATAAACAGATCAAGAAAATTCATGTTTGTTTTTGTTAATTGTTTTTTTTCGATGAAAATGCTTTTGCTTTTTATGTTGCTAAATGTGCTTATGTTTTATTTTGTGCTTGAAGTTGCATGCTGCATGTTCTGTTGATTTGTTGATGTACTTGTTTTATATATTCGGTTAAAAGCTCTTAAGAGCTTATGTTTTATGTTATTTTACATGCCGAATTGAAATAAAGTTTTACTTACTTAGCGTTTTGAGTATTTCCCTTTTAATTCTGTGTTCAAATATTCAAAAAAATATTTTTTTCTTTGAAGCTATAATGACAAAACCTGCTGTAAATTTATTGAAAAATTTTCCTTGAACACGATTTAAAGAAGAAATAAGATGTCAAAAATACAAAATATGATTTTTTGCAATTTTTTTTTCAAAATCTTTACCTAATCCCACAAAATAGTAACTTTTCTATATATTTAATTTAAAAATTTTTGATTTTAATTCACAATGATGATGATCATTAATATAATGTCTTTTCCTACAGAGTGGAAAAGGGTTTTTTGTAATTTCATAGACCATTATATTGAGGATGGTCTGAGAGGATCCTCTCATGGAAGGCCACCTCATTTGAAAGGCCAGTTTCTCACTGCAGTAGGGGTGGCTTCACAAGAGAGGGACTACTGTAATACAAAGCAATGGAACAATGCATTTATTGTTCTTTATCTTGAAGTGGCCACGAGGCCTTCAAGAGTGAGCTTTGCTCTTTCCTTATACCTTAATACTAGGGTGTGGTTTGACAGACTTTTGAGCTGTTTTGTTATGGTTCATCGACTTTTCTTAGGTATCCAACTTAAATCGCTTTGTTTTATATATCTTGTATTAAAGAATTGCCATATTTTGACTAATACTGACATTTTTCAGCATATTTTGATGGCTGTGATTTTAAAGGGACATGTGTCAGATATGGAAGAAAAAAACAGAGCTACTACTGTTGTTGTAATGATGGTATGTATAATATATACAATTAAGCAATAACAGTACATTATTTGAATGCCCAGGGGCGTTAATTTTGATGGCAAAAAAGCAGTTTACAGGCAACACGTAGTGAAGCCTGTAGACGGATGTTTTTGACCGTCAAATCAAGATTGACGCCCTGGACATTAAAGTAATTTACTGTTATTGCGATTCTAATGCAATTTAACACTTTCGTGTCTTTTTTATGTTTAAAGTAGTTTTAAGTGGACAGTGAAGCAGACTAGACAGGGAACCTGTTTTGTCTGAGGTATGCACAAAGTGCAAAATACTGGTCAGTTTTGACCAATCAAATGATCTGTAACATAAATGTTGCATTAGAATTGAATATGTTTATCTCAAACAATATTTACTCAAATAAAATGGGTATCTGATCCTTTTATTATTCCCTATTAATCTATACTATTTTGCACACTGTTTACTTGAAAGTGCTTGAGTCAACTACATTACTTGTGTCTAGGATTTTCAACTTTCAAAAATACATCAAGACAGTATACATAGTGACTGTAAAAACAGAATTCGTCAATATAATTTCATCCTTGCATCTTGATTAAGTGTGTGTTAGATAATTACATTTAGTTCTGACAGAATATCTCTCTACAAAATTGTGTTCACAGTAATACACACACAACACTTGGTAAAGCATAGATCAAACGTCACACGGAAAAGTTGAAGCCATGGGTATCCATCAGTTACTTGAAGTTTGACATTTCAGAGTTACTCTGTATTATCCCTATTGCCATGTTTAATATGTCCCCCAAACAAAGTTTGGGAGACCTATTGTGTTTACTCTGTTTCTTCCTAATTTTTGTTTTTCTTCTTCTTTCTTCCGCTCAATTCTTGTCTGACACGTTTCTCGAAAACTATTTGGCCAAACTTCATGAAACTTCACAGGAATGTTTGCCTACATGAGTAGATGTGCAGGCAGCTTTTGAAATTTTCAAAATGGCTACTGTTGCCATGGAAATGGAAAAAAAGTGGGAAAATTCAAAGTGCTTCGATTTGGATGAAATTTTACAGAAAGGTTGTCTAGCATGTGTAGAAATGATATCTAGCCTCAAATTTTCAAAAAAGGTGACCGTTACCATGGAAATGGAAAAAGGGGGAAAATTCAAAGTTATCTGATTTGGATGAAATTTTACGGGAAAGTTGTCTTGTCATGACTGTATAGAAATGATTTTTTGCTTCAATTTTTTCAAAATGTCACCCTTGACATGGAAATGATAAAAAAGACAGGAAAATTCAAAGTGCTCTAATTTTGATGAAATTTTGAAAGGGAGGTTGTCTGGCATGATAGAAATTATTTTTGGCTTCAAAATTTTTAAAATGTCGCAGTTGTCACGGAAACAAAAAAAGACAGGAATATTCATTTTGATGAAATTTTACACGATGGTTGTCTGACATGTGAAGAAATTAATGCTTAGTCTGAAAAATCTCTTAAAAGCTGTCATGGAAACTGTGGAAAACCTATAGCAGTGTTCGTTTGGGGGACATCTGTATTAGCAATATTTTAAAGTATATTGATGGAAAGCAGATTTAACACCAGTGATTTTTGTAAAATAATTCTCATTAATTATGATTCAAAATGAATGGTACAGGGTTATTTTCATGCACAGTTCTTGGATAGGTGTTTATCCAAAAGGTTAATTTAAACTAATGCCACACAAGCTTGAGATCAATCTCACACATTAAAGACCATACTAATGCCTCATTAATCTACATCTTTCAAATTTTATTGAAAACTCTGAACCTCAAATGCTGTTTTTTTTTGTGAAAAGGGATTTGTTTAAATGAACATTTCTAGAGTACCTATGCCTGATATGTGTTGGTAAGAATTCTGATCCTTAGATGATATCCTCTGAAAAAAGTATACATCCTTTAGGCCAGAACTTCATGCCAGCGAGGAAAAAAGTTTAACTTTGAAAACAAATTTATTAATCCCCCCCCCCCCCGCAAACAAAGTTTGGGGGGGGGGTATATAGGAATCACCCTGTCTGTCTGTCTGTCTGTCTGTCCGTCTGTCCACACTTCTCGTAAGCGCACGTCCTCTTAAACCACTTGAAGGATTTTGATGAAACTTAACACAAAGGAAGCTCACTATATGGAGATGTGCATGAAGGAATGTAATTATTGTCCGAAACCAGGAAGGGGAGATAATTGGACTTTGACTTTTCATTGATTCCCTATTTATCGGTTACTTCGTAAGCGCAACTCCTCTTAAACCACTTGAAGGATTTTGATGAAACTTTACACAAAGAAAGGACACTATATGGAGATGTGCATGAAGGAATATAATTATTGTGCAAAACCAGGAAGGGGAGATAATCTGACTTTGACTTTACATTGATTCCCTATTTATGGGTTACCTCGTAAGCGCAACTCCTCTTAAACCACTTAAAGGATTTTGATGAAACTTTACACAAAAGAAGGACACTATATGGAGATGTGCATGAAGGAATATAATTTTTGTCCAAAACCAGGAAGGGGAGATAATTGGACTTTGACGTTTCATTGATTCCCCATGTATGGGTTACCTCGTAAGCGCAACTCCTCTTAAACCACTCGTAGGAATTTAATGAAACTTAACACAAAGTAAGAACACTATATGGAAATGTGCATGAAGGAATATAATGATTGTGTGAAACCAGGAAGGGGAGATACGGTAATTCGACTTTGACTTTTCGTTCATTCCCTCTGTATGGGTTACCTCGTAAGTGCAACTCCTCTTAACCACTGGAAGGATTTTGATGAAACTTTACACAAAGGAAGGACACTATATGGAGATGTGCATGAAGGAATATAATTATTGTCTGAAACCAGGAAGGGGAGATAATCAGACTTTGACTTTTCGTTGATTCACCATGTATGGGTTACCTCGTAAGCGCAACTCCTCTTAAACCACTTGAAGGAATTCAATGACACTTTACACAAAGTAAGAACACTATATGGAGATGTGCATGAAGGAATATAATTATTGTCAGAAACCAGGAAGGGGAGATAATTTGACTTTGAGTTTTCATTGATTCCCTATGTATGGGTTACCTCGTACACACAACTCCTCTTAATCCACTTGTAGGATTTTGATGAAACTTTAGACAAAGGAAGAACACTATATGTAGATGTGTAAAATGTCAAATAGGCTGAAAAAAAAGTGAATTTTATATTTGTCTGATTTAGACAGAGTGTTTTCGTTGGAACCCTTGTGAAAAGTTCTTTCTTGTATCCATACTTGTATTGTGTCCACACTTGTACTGTGTCCACACCTGTATTGTGTCCACACCAACTTAATTTTGCTTTTACCATATCGATTCAGGGTTCAATGAGCGGGGGGTATATTTGGCTGCCATTCGGCGACAGCTCTTGTTGATCTTCTCACTACTAGTCAAATCAATTAGAGCCAAATCTAGCCACAACGGTCCCATCCGAAAAGATATCTTTCAGGTCAGTATATCAAAAATGGCTGCCAAATTTGGAACATGTTTAACAGTGGACCCTATTGAAAATGCATTGAAAGAACTTATACAATTTGAACCAAACTTAGTCACAAATGTTCTTAGATGGGTATTTCCAAAAAAGTTATCCAGCAGGTCCATACCTAATCCAAGTTGGCTGCCAGTAGTCTACATAGATTAAGAAAACATAAAATGAACCTCTCTGTCAGTGTTAGTCCCATCAGAACCAAATCTAGTAACAATATCTCTTTGGTGGTTTCTTCAAAAAATGGTATCCGGCAGGTCAGAACATCCTCCAAGATAGCCACCAATGGGGAACAAATACTGGACATCCAAAGAAAAGCACCAGTAATATTTAGTTCTATGTACGGTTCCTTGAGATTCATAAGCAGATTTCTCCCCAAATACATGTTGAAATTTTTACACATGGTTTCTATGCCAATAGAGACAAAATTCTAAAGAAAACGAACCATTTTTGAATTTCGTTTGCTTATTTTTTGCAATATTTTCTGAAGAAAACACTTTTCTACCCAAAAATGCTAAAAATGATGAAAAAATAACAATGAAAATTGAACCTTTTGTGCTCATTACTGTAAGACATAAACAGAAATTACTGTTTTGGTAGCTATTGACAATACAAATTTTGAATAAGTTCATTCCAAGGAGAACAATTCTTGACTTTTATTTTCGTACACACAATTCTTGCTGTTGCTTTAAAATGAGACTTAATTTGACAAAACTCAACTTTCTTGTTACAGACCTTTGAAATTAAATAATACGTACAAGGAATTAATTTAAATAAAATATTTAGGTAGCTGAGCAGCATTGAATGAATGGTGCGTTTCTTCTGATGTTAAGTATAGTTTGACATTGGATCCTATGGAAAACATATTCAAAGATCTTCATCTCTGAAACTATTACCTAATAAGAACCAAAATTAGTCACATTGGTCTTCCAAAAGAATATCTGGTAGGTCAATACCACATTTAAGATGACCATCAGCAGGTACATAGTTCTGATAGAAAACACATTCAGAAATCTTTTCTGAAACTACTAGTCCAGTTTGATCCAAACTAAGTTCCAATGTTTCTTCAAAAATGCCCCTTCAAAAATGGTGTTCTAGGGGTCCATCCAGGTTGACCCTAAATTTGAACATACTTTGAAATTTGGGCCAATAAACACTTTCAAAAATTTGTTCACACCAATTTTCAAAGTGAAACCAAACTTGGTCATAATAGTCCTTGGTTGGTTTCCTTCAAAAGTTGTGTCTGGTAGGTTTTCATTCAATCCAAGATGGGAACATAGTTTAACGTTAGACCCTTTTGGATATGCCATTCATATCTCGAAAACTACTACCATTGTCAGCCATGATCTAGCTATAGGTGAGCAATGCAGGCTCTTCAGAGCCTCTTATTATTCTAATTTTAAGCTCACCTGACCGGTCCGTCTTAAACTTTTTATGCCCCGCCACGAAGTGGAAGGGGCATATAGATTTACCCTTGTCCGTACGTCCGTACGTCCCGATGTTAAGTTTAGCATTTAGGTCAATATATTGGAAACCTCTTGTGGTATTTTGATAATATTACATCAGTACATGCACCTTGATTAGTACTAACAGATTCACCAACAATTAGGGATCCATGACCTACATTTTACGCTTGAGTGACTTTGGTTTAATTTTGCATTAAAGTCCATTTCTGAACAACTACGCATTATAACAATATGATGTTTCATCAAATTAATTGCCTTGATGAGTACTACCCAAAACATTGACAGTTAGGTGGCTTTGACCTATATTTTACGCTTGAATGACTTTGGTTAAATTTTGTGCTTAAGTCCATTTCTCAACAACTACGCATTATAACAATACGATGTTTCATCAAATCATTTGCCTTGATGAGTACTACCCAAATTATTGACAGTTAGGTGGCTTTGACCTATACTTTACGCTTGAGTGACTTTGGTTAAATTTTGTGTTAAAGTCCATTCCTCAACAACTACACATTATACCAGAATGATGTTTCATTTAATTGATGGCCTTGATAAGTACTACTCAAATCATTGATAATTAGGTTGCTTTGACCTATATTTTGTGCTTGAGTGACTTTTTAGCTCACCTGGCCACAGGCCATGTGAGCTTTTGCCATCACTTGGCGTCCGTCGTCGTCGTCGTCCTTAAACTTTTCACATTTTGGCTATCTCCTCTGAAACCACTGGACCAATTTTAACCAAACTTTACAGGAATGATGTATGGAAGGTCCTTTACTTAGTTTGCAGAAATTTTTTCGATCCGCCAAAAAACATGGCCGCCAGCACTGGACTAAGATTTAACATTGGACCCTATGGGAAAAAGCATATATTTGCTATCTCCTCTGAAGCTACTAAAGCAAATTGAACAAAATTTTACAGAAATAATGTATGGAACTTCCTTTACTTAGTTTGCAGAAATTTTTTCGATCCGTGAAAAAACATGGCCGCCATCGCAGAACATAGTTTAACATGGGACCCTATGGGAAAAGCAAATATTTGCTATCTCCTCTGAAGTTACTGAAGCAAATGGAAGCAAGCTTTACACTAAAGAAGTATAGAAGGTCTTTTACTGAGTTTGCTGAAATTTGTTTGATCCACCAAAAAACATGGCCGCCAGCACAGAACATAGTTTAACATGGGACCCTATGGGAAAAGCAAATATTTGCTATCTCCTCTGAAGTTACTGAAGCAAATGGAACCAAATTTTACAGGAATGATGTATGGAAGGTCCTTTACATAGTTTGCCGAAATGTTTTTAATCCGTTAGAAAACATGGCCGCCTGCGCAGAACATAGTTTAACATGGGACCCTATGGGAAAAGCATATATTTGCTATCTCCTCTGAAGCTACTGAAGCAAATTGAACCAAACTTTACAGGAATGCTGTATGGAAGGTCCTTTACTTAGTTTGCGGAAGTTTTTTCGATCAGTGAAAAAACATGGCCGCCAGCGCAGAACATAATTTAAAATGGGACCCTATGGGAAAAGCAAATATTTGCTATCTCCTCTGAAGTTACTGAAGCAAATGTAACCAAACTGTACAGGAATGATGTATGGAAGGTCCTTTACTTAGTTTGCCGAAATTTTTACGATCCGTGAAAAAACATGGCCGCCATCGCAGAACATAGTTTAACATGGGACCCTATGGGAAAAGCAAATATTTGCTATCTCCTCTGAAGCTACTGAAGCAAATGGAACCAAACTTTACAGGAATGATGTATGGAAGGTCCTTTACTTAGTTTGCCGAAATTTTTTTGATCTGCGAAAAAAAATGGCCGCCAGTGCAGAACATACTTTTACATGGAACCCTATGGGAAAAGCATATATTGACTATCTCCTGTGAAGCTACTGAATCAAATTGAACCAAACTTTACAGGAATGATGTATGGAAGGTCCTTTTCTTAGTTTGCTGAAATTTTTTTCGATCCATGAGAAAACATGGCCTCCAGCGCAGAACATAGGTTAACATGTGACCCTATGGGAAAAGCATATATTTGCTATCTCCTCTGAAGCTACTGAAGCAAATTGAACCAAGCTCTACAGGAATGATGTATGGAAGGTCTTTTATGGAGATTGCTGACATTTTTCCGATTCCTTTAAAAACATGGCTGCCAGTGCAGAACATAGTTTAACATGGGACCCTAAGGGAAAAGCATCTATTTGCTATCTCCTCTGATGCTACTGAAGCAAATTCAACCAATCTTTACAGTAAGGATGTATGGAAGGTACTTGGATCTGACAAAAAAGATGGCCTCCAGTGCAGAACATAGTTTAACATTGGAGCCAGGAATGAGATAACCATCCTTATAATCATCATCTCTGAAATGTATAGAAGGTCCTTTGCAAAAATTATTCATTTCAATAGGATCAGACAAAAAACATGGTTGCTAATGAAGAACATAGCTAAACATTTGACCCCATTGGTAAGGAAACATCTTTTTTAGTCATGTATGGCATAGAAGCATTTTGCCAGGTGAGGGATACAGGCTGAGTCTCTTAGCCTCTAGTGTTAAATTTTGCATTTAAGTCTGTTTCTCATCGACTTAACATGCTATCCCAATGTTGTTGCATCAAAATAAATCAACTTGATGAGTACTATCCAAATCAAGGCCAATTTGACCTACCTTTTTTGCTTTAGTGACTTTTGGTTTATTTTCTGCTTGAATGACTTCGTTAAATTTTTGTATTAGGCCCATTTCAAACAGCTAGATGTTTAATTGGTGAATACTACATAATTCATGGATAAATTTATAACTTGACCAATATTTAATGTTTAAAAGCCTTTAGTATGGTATTTTTTTACTTTCCATTATTCAACAAAAGTTTATCGAACAATCATCTGCAAAGGTAATTCCTCATGACTCAGCGACCGGGGACTAATTTTTATGCCCGATTGACTTGGGCTAAAAAAATTGTCGGCGGGGCATCTGTGTCTTATAGACACATTCTCTAGTACCAAAAATCTTCACCTCTGAAACCCCTGAACCAAATTATCTAAACTTCACTGATCATCACCAAGGTATCCTGTTTCAAAATTTTGTCTGATGAGTACGAGGACCAAACAACATTGCTGCTGTTACTTAAAATAGCAAATAAGGGATAAATTGCTGTTTTTGGCAAATAACTCAAGAACTGTTACAGATGGGGAAATTGCTGTTTTTGGCAGTTAATTCAAATACTGTTATGTAATCAAAAATCTGACGGGGTAAAGTGGACAGTAGACAAGATCTACCTGCCTTGCAATTTTGAAGAAAATCTGATCACCCATTTGGAGTTTTGCCCTTTTTCAATAAAATTTTCAAAATTTTTTATATTTTTTTATTTTCTATCAACAAAGAAAAAAAAACTATAACAGATATAGGTCAACTTAAAATTGCAAATATGTTTAGCATATCAAGATCTACCCACCTGGAAATTTTGAAGAAAATTTGAATACCGATATAGGAGTTATTGCCCTCTTTGGTCAAATTTTCGTAAAATATATACATAAAATTTATACGTTAAATTATGCCTTGTATTTCAAAAATGATTTGAATTAGAGGCGAAGATTTAAATGCAAAAATGTTCAGTTTGTTGAGGACTACATTTTATCTTCATTATGGAAGTTGTCTGATGTGCCCGCACTTCATCTGGGATAGCTGCCAGCAAGGGACATACCATATTTTTTGGACTAAAGGTTGATATTTTTTTCTGAAAAGTCCTGCCCTCGACCTATCCAACGAAGTCGACCTATCTAAGGCATAATAAAAAAAAATCTGATGTCTGTGTAAAATGTTAATGCATCAGAAACGTCAATGTCAGTGATAAATATGATTGACAATTCTCTTTTTATACCCCCCGCAAACGAAGTTTGGGGTGGTATATAGGTTTCAGCCTGTCCGTCCGTCCGTCTGTCTGTCCGTCTGTCTCAGCCTGTCCGTCCGTCCGTCTGTCTGTCC
>MJUU01026463.1:14152-68208 GCA_002080025.1 Modiolus philippinarum
TTTTTGGAAAGGATCTGAAATTGGGTGAAATGGACAAAAGAGCACTTGTTTGTCATGGAAACAAAACCATAAAAGTATTTTTTGTAGAAAAATTGAGTTTTCTGATTAAAAAAGGGAATTTTGAGAAATATGTATTACATAGGTTACAAGGGGAACCCCTGCCCAAATTTTCTTTGGAAACGGGTCTGAAATAGGATGTAATGGACGAAAGAGCATTTGGTTGCCATGGAAACAAAACCAGAAACCTTTTTTTGGAAAATCAGGTTTCCTGATTAAAAGAAGGAATTTTGAAAAATATGTATTACATAGCTTATAAGGGGAACTCCTGCCATTTTTTTAAGGGTCTGAAATTGGGTGTAATGGACAAAAGAGCATTTGTTTGCCATAGAATCAAAAACAGAAACGTATTTTTGGGTTGAAAAATTTAGTTTTCTGATAATAAAGGGATTTTGAGAAATGATAGTTACATAGGTTATAAGGGAAACCATGCCCAAATTTTCTTTGGAAAGAGGTCTGAAATAGGGTGTAATAGACAAAAGAGCATTTGGTTGCCATGGAAAATATTTTTTTTTTGGAAAATTAGGTTTTATGATAAAAAAGAAGCAGTTTTAAGAAATATGTATTACATAGCTTATATGAGGAACTTCTGCCCAAATTTTTTGGAAAGGGTCTGAAATTGGGTGTAATGGACAAAAGAGCACTTGTTTGTCATGGAAACAAAACTATAAACACATTTTTTTTTGTAGAAAAATTGAGTTTTCTGATAAAAAATAGGAATTTGGAGAAATATGTATTACATAGGTTATAAGGGGAACCCCTGCCCAAATTTTTTTCTTGAGGGAGTATTGAGATGCATTGGAATCCGATATGGGAGTTCGTTTGGGAGACTTTTGTGATATCTCTAGATTAGCCTTCTGGTCTCCAAAACTTCAAAATGGCGATTGGTGCCATGAAAATGGTAAAAAAAAAGGCGGGAAAATCAAAGTGCTTAGAATTAGATTACATTTTATAGGGAGGTAGCCTAACATCTGTAGAATTGCTTCTTGACTACAAGACTTTAAAATGGTGACCGGTGCCATGAAAAGTGTGAAAAAAGGCGGGAAAATCAAAGTGCTCAGAATTGGATGAAATTTTACAGAAAAGTCGCGTAACACCTGTAAAATTGGCTTCTTGTGTCCAAGACTTTAAATTGTTGGATGTTGCCACGGAAACGGAAAAAGGCGGGAAAATACAAAGTACTCAGAATTGAATAGAATATGACAGGAAAGTTCCCTAGAATCTTTTTATCTCATTGAAAGCCTTGAATTCTGATATGGGAGTTCGTTTGGGAGACTTCTTGTGTTTGTATCCAAACACAATTAATACAAGTTATTATTCCGACCTTATTGAAATTTGCAATATCTAAATTTAAAAAAAAAATTGTTGAAAACTAAGGAGTATCTCCCTTATTCATAGCTCTGTCCTTAGCTGAATTTCGGCTTTCTATTTAGATCCTTTTGGTTATTTATTTGTTCTCTATCAGCTTTTACACTTTTTTGGTTAATGGGCACTGAGGAGACATAAATTGTCGAAATGCGCATATGCAGGAAATAAATTAACAGTAACTTCGGTATTTAGTTATCCATCTTTCTTTCTTTCGTCTTGTTGAACTTGTCCAAAGCAGATCTCGAAGAGCATTAAAGCTAGATCTTTAAAAAATTTGTAGGATATTAGCCTTATATATTGAAATGTGCAATCAACAAAAAAAATTCAAAAGTTTTCCATTAAGGGTACATTGTGGGGCTCAAAAAGGATTTGGGTCGTCCTATAGTAAGTCTATGGGAAAATGAAATTTTGAATGTTTTCACCATTACTAACAAACTATTTAAATTAGCTGCTTCAAAATTCATAGGAAGGTTGTGTCTGATGTCAGATAAAGTTGAAAGGCACTGCAATTTCAAAATTAGAATGGTTGACTTGGAAACCATATCAAAAAATTGAAATTTTGAGAAAATACTATTCACTGATGATAATTGCAATTCTATTACAGCTATATGTTCTATTTAGGTTATAAGGGGAACCCCTGTCCAAATTTTCTTTTTTTTTGAAACAAGAAATAGACTTGGTTGTAACGGATATGGAGCATTTGGTTGCCATGGAAACCAAGCTCGAAAGCTATTATTTTGAACAAAAACATGTTTTCTGCCGTGTGTTGGACTATACGTATACAGTAAATTATAAGGGGAACCCCTGCTCACATTTTTTAAAGGTGGTTTTATAATGCCCGGGAATCAAATATTTGAGTTTGTTTCGGAGACAGTTATACAAGGACTAGTTCAGAATAAAGACAATAATCTTTCCAAGTCCTTTAATTTCAGCTATATGTTGTTCTTTCATTAAACAATCTTCCATTTTCGGATCAGCATCATTGTATATACCAAATGAACTCGAAATTAAAGAGACTACCGATACACCATCATCAGTTTCATACCTGGACCTTAACCTGTACATCGACAACTCTGGACGTCTGAAAACAAAATTTTTTTTTCCTTTTTTGACCAGGAAAACTTCAACACTAGAATTTCACAAATATATATTTAATGCTAACTCTTCCTTGAGAGGTGTTTGGAAAACAAACAACGACAGTAGAATACCGAAGGAACAAAGCCGAAATTACATAAATCAAAGTCAAGAGACAATGCAAAGGCAAAAACAACAACGACGGAATACAAAAGACACCACACAACCACAAAACACGCAAACACCATAAACACAACAATAAAAACTCAACCACTAACAGATTAATATAATGTGCTACTGGAGAATAGGCATGTCTTGTTCTGTATACAGCACTCGTCACACTGTCGATTGGTCAATCCTGGGCAAATTCGGAATCGGTAATGTCAAATCCGAGAAGACGTGAATCTAGCTTAATTGTCTTTTTAATGTATATTTCATGTCTATCTTTGCAGAACGCTTAAAAATCATAGTGACTTTGACGATTTTAAAAATGGGCTTTGCTTATACCTCATCGTTAATTAAAGACGGTTCCCTAGCACCGTTTGGAGTGGAATTCATTGCTAATTGTCGAGTAACACTTTCATCCATCATCACCATTATACATGGATTCGTTGGTGTTTATTGTTTGGAAAAGTTTTCCTATAATCGCTGTTATCCATTGCCCGACAAAAAGACTAATAGAAGACAATCATGGTACTTAATCAACTAAAAGGCGCTCATCGAGTCAAACGTACGAAAGCTTACCAAAATAAAATCATGAGATGTTGGCAAAATAAACAGTTGGTCCGAATAATAAAATCTTTTTACGGGCATAATAAACAGATAGCCACAATAATAATGTTATATCATGAAAATTAAAATACCCAAATCTTAGAGTATGATAGAACAAGTACACCATCACTAAAATGTATAGAATGCACACGCCTCACGCACAGGTTATCTTTTTCACGGTCTCCACCCTGCAGGAGAGAAAAACTAGGGAGGTATAAAATATATGTAACTTACCTTCAACTAGTATGTAAAAGTGTAGCTTTTATCTTTGTCTAACTAACTTTTGTCTTAGGACATATTTGTCAAAGCATGGACTGTGCTTTCCGGTCTTTAATGAATATTTTATTTCTATAATACAGGAATTTAATATTGCTGTGCACATGCTCACACTGATGGCATGAATAAATGATCGGGCGAAATCAATAGATTTAAAGTTTCAATGAATCTAAAAAAGTTTAAGTACTGACTACAGGAAGAAACTATTGCAATATTAGAGTTAGAGATTACCTGGTATAAGGTTTCTGTAGGATATTATTTTTTTTTATAAAATTGAATAAAATTTTCTGTATAGAAGCATAATTGTATAATTATTCATAATATGAAATAAAAGTTTGGATTCATCGTGCATTTTAATGCAAAACCAATGATTGAAAATTTAAGAAATTTACATAGAAATGATAGGGCAAATAAGTATATGAGGTGATAACTTTGAAAATCAATTATATATTTTGTTCATAATCTGTATGTGTTTCGAATAACAAAATTCCGAAATTACTGTCAATTTGGGTACTGCATATGCACATTTCGACAAATTATGTCTCTTCAGTGCAGATAAAATCAAAACATATGGAAATACATCAACCAAAATATGTGCGAAAGCTGATAGAGGACAAATTAATAATAGAATCTAAACAGGAAAGCCAAAATTAGCTAAGGACAGAGCTATGCAAGTTGGAGATACAGGTTTTCACAAAATTTTCTGAAATTTAGTAATTGCATGTTTTCAAATCATTGTTTACAAAAAAAAGTAATAAAAAAATTTGGATCACCGTTGAAAAAAGAGAGATATATTGTGAAAGGTTAATTCTTCTTGTGATATCTGAATGAAATCCTCTTATAATTTTCTTCCCTTGCCTAATTTCTATGTCCTATAAATTCAGCAGCAGATTTAAAGCAAATGTGTTTAAGTTCACTTGTTGTGACCTTACAATAGCAATTGCTGTTGAGTGGCAACTGGAAACTATTGCAATAAAAGGGGTTAACCGGTTTATCCCACCATTTCTTTTCAAATGCCCATACCAAGTAAGGACCATTGTTGTCGACAATTATCCAGTGGTTTCCACCTGATTTGTCTTTTTCTCTCATGAACCTCTGTTCGTTGTACTAAAAATGTTGTAAAATGAATAAGGAATAAAACTTTGAATGCTTTGGAATATCTTTACATTTTAAAACTATTTATTAAATTTCTTAATATGAAAAAGAAAGGAAATGGAGTAAATGTCAAGGAGACAACATCCCATATCCAGATTAAAACGACCCAGAACAAAGCATCTTGGGGTCACCGTACGGTCTTCGACACAGTGAGGAACCCCACACCATAAAGCAAGCCCTAAATGGCCCCAAAAACGTAAAAAAAGTGAATAAATCAATGGAAACAAATCACATCCAACAACCCAAATATCAAGAAACTAAAACTAAAATTTTATTAGAAGACAAGGCAAAGCCAAATGGCCAACATATTCCTAAATTGGGACAGTCGCAAAAATTGCGGTGGGGTTAAACTCGTTTTCTTGGATCCAAACCCTCCCCTATGTGTGGTGAATGGCTAAAACATAAATACACAAAAGGACTCACCGTAAAAATCAAACTAGAAAAAAGTCCAACTTGTCAAGAAGAGTACCTTTACAATGAAGTACAAAAAACATGAAGACAACACACACAGGTACTGTCAGGAAAAATGCTCGCAGTTACCGACAGCTTGCTAAGGACATAATTTCCGTTGGCTATGATATCAAGCCTTCTTACATATGAAACTTCAGTTGAAATACTTCTAAATAGATTTGGTATAACAACATCATCAATTATGAAAGAAGAACGTGATATTGTGCAATGCCAGATACTGCCAATATGAAAAATTGTTTAAATTAGGTTATGGTGTAAAGCATTTAGGAGATGATCAATATTTTTGCCAACAAAAACCAGAAGTAATGTTGTATTTATATCCTTTATGAATAAGTTTGTTCAACGGATTAATAAGTTTGGAAGGACAATTTTTGAATTTATGCGCCTTGTAAATGATATTGTCATAGAAGTCTGGATGTGAAATGCCCTGATGTATAAGAACCCTGCACGTAGAACCAAATTTTCTTAATAAGTCAATGTATCTATAATAAAATTTAGAGAATGTTTTTATCAATTTATGATATCTAACCCTTGATGCAGATGTTAATGTAAGAAATTAACAATGAAGACATATGGAGTAAATGCAAATGAGACGAAATCTCTACAAACACATGGTTAAACCAAGCAACGGAACAACGATTTTATTGCTGTTCTTCATCTTGAAGTTTCCATGAGGCCTTCAACAATGAGCATTACTCATACCTCATAGCAAGTTCAAGACGGCCCCTAACACCGGTAGGAGCGGAATTCATTCCTAATTGCTGAGCAACGCTACATCCATGTCTCTTTTCCTTTGATCCATGGATGCGGGATCGTCAACAAACATAAACTTAACTGGTAAAGTGTCCTTACTATCGCTGTCATCCATTTCCCCACAAAAAGACTAATAGAAGACGATAACAACATTTAAACAACCTCAGGGCACCCTAATGAACAATGTTTGGACAAAATGGATAAATAATACCACTGAGACATCTAAAGAGAACACACCAAGATTCAACCTACACGAAAAACGTGTAAGAAAGTTATGTTCAAAAACACTAATCTGTGTATTGTACAACATGTACAAATATTGATACCAAATTCACACTGTTGATGTTTGTACTTTATGTCATGGGTGTACATTTTCATTTTTATTGTCAAAAACGCATCATATTTACAACATTGTTTTTTCATAGATAGATAAGCATCAAAATTACACATTGGAATAAGTTATGTCATTTATTTTAAATAAATCCTTATATAGAAATTTTGACACAGAGAAGACTTACTTAATGTATTTGTAGTTCAGACGTTTTCCATTAAACAACGACAGTAGAAACCCGAAGGAACAAAGCAAAAGATTAATATTAACTAATAATATAAGCTGTAATAAAAATAGATTTTATCGAGATGTTGTCAATTATCTGTAATTTTCAAGTAAATCAACAGAATAGGGTTTATTTCTGTGATTTTATTCAATTTTCTTGAAAAATGAGTAATTGGTAGTCGGTTGTATTTGTAATAAAAATTGATTAACCATCAACATCACTTATATCTAAGACCAGTTAAAATTAGGATCAAATGTTGTAGTTGTCCACTAGCTTAAGACACTAGTGCTTTTGTCGGGCAAAGGATGACAGTGATTGTAAGAGCACTTTGCCAGTTTAATTGATGTTTGTTGACGGTCCCGCACCCATGACCAAGAAAGACATGGATGTAGCGTTACTCGACATTTAGCGAAGAATTCAACTTAAACCGGTGCTAGGGGCCGTCTTGAACTTACTATGAGGTATGAGCAAAGCTCATTGTTGAAGGCCTCATGGTGACTTCAAGATGAAGAACAACAATAAAAGCGTTGTTCCTTTGCTTGTTTTTTACCATGTATTTGTAGAGACTTTGTCTCGTGTGCATTTACTTCATATCCTTTTATTCACCATTTTCTTTAACTGATGCACTTTCAAGAATAGCTTCTAACATAAATGTTTTTCACTACTTTCGGACAAAACGTGTTACCTTTCTTATTGATTGTGACATATACTCACTCATTGAAAAGATTTTATCTCATGAGACCTTATGCCTGTCTTTTTATTCGAATACAGGATATCTGCTGTCAGTAACAGTGAAGGATCAGATTTGGCAAGATTTGATCGAATTGGACGTTTTATGTGTCTCTAAATTAAAATACAAGATGCCTGTTGTCAGAAACAGTACGGGATCAGAGATTGTCCAGATTTGATCTAATGGCACATTTTGTGAGGTTTGTCCATTAATTAAAACACAGGAAAGAAAAGTGATATTGTCCATAATGATACCAGTGCTCTGATACAGTTTATTAGGATACAGTGTCAACGTAATTTTTTCCCGCCTAACAAAAGTTCCTTTGGAAGAATTATTATAAAAATTGCCATACTATTTCTTCCCCTCGGAATAATTTTAAACAATGTTTGTTCCGTTAGGAATAAATGCTTTAACATTTGTTCCGTTGGAAAACATATACCATAATAATATAGTCTTTTTGGTACCAATCTATGATTGAAATTCTGATCCGTGACAAAAATAACAGTAACAGTAATGGGTCAGGGATAACAATATTTTTAACTCATATGACGTGTTGTGTGTCACATAAGTAGAATACACGATACCTGCTGTCAGTTACAGTAAGGGGTCAGTTGCTGACTAGATTTAATTTCATGAGACGTTTCTTGTGTCACCTTATTTGAATACACGATACATGTTGTCAGTAACTTCTGTTCAGTAGTCGATCCCTATGAACAATGTTTCTTCACAGATGATCGAGTTTTATATACAATGTCTATTCAAAAGACGATTTTCATATTTACGGGATGACCGCCATTTTAGCATGTTTTTCAAAGGGACGTTACTCGCTAACACCCGACAACCTGGTTTTCGGTCATATTTCTAAGCCAAGGAGGCAACATCCAACATCCAATATCCAGGTTAAAACGACCCGAAACAAAGCATCTAGGGGTCACCGTACGGTCTTCAACACAGTGAGGAAACTCATACCATATAGCAAACCCTAAATGGTCCCCAAAAGGTAAAAAGTGAATAAATTAATGGAAACCAACCACATCCAATATCCCAAATATCAAGAAGCTAAAATTTTATAAGAAGACACGAACAAGCCAATAACCAACATATTCCTGACTTGGGACAGGCACAAAAATTGCGATGGGGTTAAACTCGTTTTCTTGGATCCAAATCCAAATGTATCTTTATCAGATAAAAGTATTTAAAGCAAAATTATGCTAAGAGCATTCAGATGTCATGTTAATACATCGATAAATTATGAAATAATTAATGAATATCGTGGTTAGTGTTACTATTTCCTCCAGGTGAAAACAAGGGTGTTCATTTTAATTTCAAAAATGGAAGAAAGAAACTGAATTCAACAATCTAATGGCAAAAAAAATCGAACTTGCATCAACTTATATTGGCCATCATTTCTAATCTTATATCATTTTTTTATTTCCTTGAAGCAAAAATACCATTTTTTCGCTAATTTGTTAACGTTGATAGGTGAACAAATTAAAAACATTCCAGACTTGTTCATGCTTATAACACATTGGTATTATTTATAAAAGATAAAATTTTCAGCAAATGCCACTTTAGTATCATGAGTTTATTTGTTAAGATTTTTCCCTTTGTATACACACTTTATTTCACTTTATTTGTTTATGCTAGAAAAATGTAGATTACATGAATACTTTTGGTAATTAGACGGAATTTCATTGAAAAGTTCTGTCAAACAAGTATAACAAGTTGCTAGAGGAGAACATTGCCACCAGTAGGATGAAAAAAAGCATAGACTGATCTTTACATTTCGGACATTTTTCCTCAGTTTAAGCAAATTTCTTGAAAACATTATATTGCACATTTCAAAGTGCAGTCAGGAAAAATGTCCGAAATGTAAAGATCAGTCTATGCTTTTTTTCATCCTACTGGTGGCAATGTTCTCCTCTAGCAACTTGTTATACTTGTTTGACAGAACTTTTCAATGAAATTCCGTCTAATTACCAAAAGTATTCATGTAATCTACATAATCATTTCAGATGAAAATCAATTCAACGATTTAGAGTGATAAAACATTTTAAAAAGTATGTACTAGAATTCTAAAAAATCGACTCTAACGAAATAAGCTTAAAGTTTAAATGTAAATATTTCAAATTACCGTTCAGAATGGTAACAAAATTACCGCATTTATTTTCATTCATGACATATCTCATATAAGCAGTGAAGCGGATCACCGTTAATTAATAGATATACACCTGAAGATTCCAGTATAATATGGTTTTATTTTATTTTTTTCGAGGTTAAGTTCTCTATCAGCTTTTACAAGTTTTTGGTTAATGGACTTCCAAATGTTTTGGTTTGATCTGCACTGATGAGACATAAGTTGTCGAAATGTGCATATGCAGAAAATATATTAACATTAACTTCGGTATTTGTTATTTATTACCACTGGGCCGATGCCTCTGCGGATGGACTGTTAGTCCCCGAGAGAATTCACCAACCCAGTAGTCAGTACTTCGGTGCTGACCCGAAAACCGACTTTTCAGGAAACTTGCAATATCTAAATTTTACAAAATCTTGTTTAAAACTAAGGAATATCTCCCTATTGCATAGCTCTGTCCTTAGCTGAATTTTGGCTTTCCTATTTAGATCATTTTGGTTATTTGTTCTCTCTAAGTGTTTACAAGTTTTCGGTTAATGGACATCCAAATATTTTGGTTTGATCTGCACTGATGAAGAAAATAAATTAACAGTAACTTCGGTATTTGTTATTTATTACCACTGGGCCGATGTCTCTGCATGATGGACTGTTAGTCCCCGAGGGTATTCAACAACCCAGTAGTCAGTACTTCGGTGCTGACCCGAAAACCGACTTTTCTTGAAAATTGCAATATCTAAATTTTACAAAAATGTGTTTAAAACTAAGGAGTATCTCCCCCGTGCATAGCTCTGTCCTTAGCTGAATTCTGGCTTTCCTATTTAGATCCTTTTGGTTATTTGTTCTCTATAAGCTTTTACAAGTTTTCGGTTAATGGACTTCCAAATGTTTTGGTTTGATCTGCACTGATGAGACATAAGCTGTCGAAATGTGCATATGCAGAAAATAAATTAACATTAACTTTGGTATTTGTTATTTATTACCACTGGGCCGATGCCTCTGTGGGTGGACTATTAGTCCCCGAGGGTATTCACCAACCCAGTAGTCAGTACTTCGGTGCTGACCCGAAAACCGACTTTTCTAGAAACTTGCAATATCTAAATTTTTCAAAAATTTGTTTAAATTTAAGGAATATCTCCCTCGTGCATAGCTCTGTCCTTAGCTGAATTTTGGCTTTCCTATTTAGATCATTTCAGTTATTTGTTCTCTATAAGTTTTTACAAGTGTTCGGTTAATGGACATCCAAATATTTTGGTTTGATCTGCACTGATGAAGAAAATAAATTAACAGTAACTTCGGTATTTGTTACTTATTACCACTGGGCCGATGCCTCTGCATGATGGACTGTTAGTTCCCGAGGGTATTCACCAATCCAGTTGTCAGTACTTCGGTGCTGACCCGAAAACCGACTTTTCTTGAAAATTGCAATATCTAAATTTTACAAAAATGTGTTTAAAATTAAGGAGTATCTCCCTCGTGCATAGCTCTGTCTTTAGCTGAACTGTGGCTTTCCTATTTAGATCCTTTTGGTTATTTGTTCTCTATAAGCTTTTACAAGTTTTCGGTTAATGGACTTCCAAATGTTTTGGTTTGATCTTCACTGATGAGACATAAGTTGTCGAAATGCGCATATGCAGAAAACAAATTAAAAGTAACTTCGGTATGTGTTATCTATTATCACTGGGTCGATGCCTCTGCTGGTGGACTGTTAGTCCTCGAGGGTATTCACCAACCCAGTAGTCAGTACTTCGGTGCTGACACGAAAACCGACTTTTCTTGAAAACTGCAATATCTAAAATCGTGTTTAAAACTAAGGAATGTCTCCCTAGCTCATAGCTGTGTCCTTAGCTGAATTTTGGCTTTCCTTTTAAGATCCTTTTGGTTATTTGTTCTCTAAAAGCTATTACGAGTTTCCGGTTAATGGACTTCCACATGTTTTGGTCGGATGTGCACTGATGAGAAATAAGTTGTGGAAATGCGCATATGCAGAAAATAAATTAAAATAAAACAACAGTAACTGCGGTATTTGTTATTTAATTCAGTTATTTCTATAAAGATTTTATATTATCAAATATGATTTTAACAGGAACATTTGTTCAACGCACTGTCATTACAGAATAGATATAGAAAATTCAAAATTTTTTATTGCTTTAGAATGCAATTATTGACTAAAAAAATAATTGCGTATAGTAACTTAATATAATAACTGTATATTTGTGTTATTGTGATTCGAATATGATTAAACGCATTACAACATTATAATACCGTACATCAAGAATTTTTAGCTTGTGTGCAATTTTCGCTATGTTCGGTTCGTATACGCAAGCGGGGACGAAATTCAGCCTCCCCGTAAATTCCATTGCCCATTCAAATACATTAGATAAAGTATAAAATCGCGAATTATAAAGAAAAGTGAATACTTCACTGCTCCATTGAAAGCGCGAACAAAATCCGATGCGCAAAAAAAAAACCTTTTTTTAATATTTACATGGGTTTTCCCGCTTTCTTTTGGCCTCTTATAAGTTTGAAGAGTCAGACTACTAATAAAAATGTTGATTTTTTTTTTTTTTTTTTGCTTTTGGAAATATAACCTTGGATCGTATTGCACATATCTGACAGAAACGCATTTTCTGCGAAACACAATTAAAGAAATCCATTCAGAATATGATGCTTAGTTATGCAATTTGCTGTAGACTTTTGTTCTACGGCTTCAAAATATCAACGGTCAAATAAAACACATAGCTCTATATAAAAAAAACTTTCAGATAGTGTATTAGACAACAATAAAAATCTCTCCAATAATTAGTTAAAATTTCTAATATGAGGGGTTAAGGTGATTTTCACTTCAAATTATTGACTACATATATACAACTTCATAATGGAAGATTCTTTTTTACTACCCAAATGGAGCCATACATTTTTGTCATTATGATGAATATCTTGATTTTGTCTACCCTTATCCAAAATTGTTTTCGTTTATATGAATTTATTTATTTGCCAAGCTTAATCACGTCTTCATGAATTTGACATACTGTAAACGTATTAATTTTCGCGGGTGCTTATTTGTGCGGTTTATGAAAGATCAACATATTTGCAGGTACTAATTTTCACGGTTTTCAATGTTAAAAAAGGCTTTTTCTACACAAAAACGTATTTTCGCGGGTACTATTTTTCGCTTTCAAGAGCCAACAGCGAAAATTAATACGTTTACAGTTACCGTATTTGACTCAATCCTGGATTGACTCACTGATAGTTTGACGGGTGCCGCTAAAGGAGCAGGACATGCTTATCCTTCCAGAGCACCTGATGTCACTCCCGATTCTCATGGGAGTTCACACTATGAGTGCCATAGTTCTTAATGTAATCTTTTTATTTCCGTTCATTGTAGCTGTCTCGTGTCATTGTGTAGTCTTTGTTTTTCTCTGTTGTATTTTTGACTTCGATTTTTGTGATAATCTCTTCCCTTGTTCCTTTGGTATTTTACTTCTGTTGTTTAATCGAAGAGTAATCCTATGGTATCAGGACAAACCTACTTCTTCAGAAATATCAAATCGAGATGAAATATAATGAGAAATAAGTCGATTTCTGTGAATCATTATGCAGAAAGAGTAGTGAAACGTGTTACCCTAGAACACCTGTTCGTCCATAGAGCTAATGTTAAAATACCTAAATTATCCCGGATTATGCAAATGAGCTTATAAATCACTCCCTTTTTCCTTTTATATCCATGAACCCTACTTCCATGCGTTACGAATGTAGAGCACCGTAAACGTAGTGGAGCGATGTGAAAGTGGTGGGACGCTTGGGGCAGGGCAACCAAGGTTCAGTATTCTAACCCGAGCCTTTTTTATTGCTTTATTCTGTTAATATACCTCCGTTTGTGGTGATTGATGAACTGTTATGTATCGGGATTTGTATTCTATCCAAACTTTTACGTTGGTACCGATTTGCCTTTTGTGATATCCTACCCCGAGCATAGTTATCTCCCTTCGTTTTGTGTAATCTGGAGTCCAATGGGATGTTTTGTATTGTTTTTCCTTTTTTCCTTATGTATCTTTTTATTGCCATCCATTTTTATTGTTTATCCCGTTCTGTATCATTGTTGATTTTTTGGTGCATTTCCTTTTATTTTTTCCTGTATCTATATGCTTTTCATTTCATTAGGCAGTAAATAATACTCTAATTTAAATATATACATACATGTATTCTATTTTCCCCGTCATGAAGCAAGCATGGATCGGAGAGGCATTCACATGATGCCTGTACAATTTAGAATCCATACCACCTCGTGCTATAATCGTCCATGGCCACTTGTTTGTCAATCACGATTCTATAGTCTTTAATTTGATCAACGGACAGCAGTTTCATATTATCTCGTATGATCCGGAAATTATCGGCCATGGTTTTCACATCGTTTCTGTTTGTTTATCACCAGTGGTTCCCATGGGTAAACATATTCGAGGGGGTTTACGAAATTTTGCATGTGAGGATCACTCTGTATTTCTCTATCAAAATCGCACTCCCATACACCGACATGGGTATAGGCTTGGTCTTCTAAGTGTCTTTTCTAATCCAATGTACGCTGGTGTAATTCACACATCGTCATATTGTTTACTGGATTAATGGTCGAGGCACTATAACTCCGTGCCAGAAGCAGCCGTTGTATTCAAAGACTTTATTCTCGTGGTATCCATCGACCTTGTATGCACCGATCTCCTTCTCACCGCCATTACGAGAGTGCTGTATCAAACTACTATCCACTTCAGAAAGACGTTGTAGCTATTTCATTGCTTTAATGGGGTGTTTCTCTTGTGATCCGTAGCCGAGGGCGGGTATGATGCCTAAAGTGTCTGGTTTTAAAAACAAAGTGCGAAACACCAAGTTACCAGCCGATGCTATCGTAATGCATTGTTGGAATGGATCGACTCCTCCGCGTCCGTCATCTCCATGAATAATTCTAGGAACTTGAGACAGGCTTTTCTCAGTATTCCACATCGGAACAGCAATAACTCATCAGTTCTAGATGTAAATCGAACATGGAACTCCAGTGTGCGTTGTACCATTCGAATAAGGCGCTTCTCTCCACGGGCTTCATTTTTTCTGGTTGGTAATACTTGACATCTGGTAGGTGGTTGAGTATCACGGATTGATTTTCTTTATTGTTGAATAGGTGGGAAAAGTATCCCTTCTTGAGCTCATTGAAACCAAACATTTTTGGTAGTTGGATAATGCCATCGGTGAAAAGTTCATTGCGTCAATCATTCTGATGTTGCAGTCAGGTACGGTGACGGCCATATGCTTTGTTCCATTCGGAATCACATCTGGTAATATTCCTTCGGTATACAAGTAGTTTCAGATAGGATAACTGTCGTATCCTTTAAAATTGTGGCACAGGACGGTATCTCCGTTGTTGTTGTTTTTTTTTTCAGTGAATAGTCATTTACAAAGCTGTTCGGTGGTCTCAGGTCCTACAACATCTATCTGCAGTGCACGGTATTCGGATACAGCACGCTCGTTATGGCGGTGAGAAGGAAATCGGTGCATACAAGGTCGATGGATACCACGACAATAAAGTCTTTGAATACAACGACTGTTTTGGCACGGATATTTACGTTGTTATAGTGCTTCGACCGTCAATCCAGTAATCAATATGACAATGTGTGAATTACACCAGCGAACATTTGATAAGAAAAGATACCTAGAAGACCAAGGCTATATCTATGTCGGTGTATGGGAGTGCAATTTCGATAGTATGTGATCATCACATACAAAGTTTTGTAAACTTCCTCGAATATGTTTACCCATTGGAACCCAGGGATGCCATTCACGGACGACGTTCAGAAGCGTTTACAATGTACAAAGAGGCTTCTGATGGTGAAAACATTGATTACCACGACGTTGCTTCACTGTACCCCAACATCAACATGACCAGCAAGATACCCTTGGGAAACCCAACCATCATCAAGGAGAATTTCAAGGATATACAGCAATACGAAGGACTCATCAAATGCAATGTTCTACAACGAAGAAGGAACATTATTAGACTACGATAAAATAAAGAAGAACCCAGGGTTACAAGCTTTAGCCAAATTTATGTTAGACAGCTTCTTGGGAAAGTTTGGTCAAAAATTCAATATGCTACAAATAAAATACTATTCCAAACCAAGCGAGTATGTCGATTTGTTAACTAGTTATCAAATAAGTCTCTTCGGTGTTAATCTCGTGAGTGATACGATGATTGGATGAAGATATCGATTCAAAGAAGAATTTGTCGAAGACTCGGGACGGACTAACGTGGTCATTGCTGCCTACACTACAGCCCAAGCAAGACTAAAGCTCTACAGCTATTTGGAGGATCTTGACAACCACGCAATCTACGCAGATACAGAATCCATTGTATTTACTTCCCATCATAAAGAGTGGAAACCACAATTAGGAGACTACTTAGGAGAACTAACAGATGAGATAGTTGAAAATAGAATTACAGAATTTGTAACCGATGGACCTAAAAACTGTGCTTACAAATTAGCAACACCGAACAACGATGGGACCGAAACTGCATGTAAAGTGAAAGGAATAACGCTGAACTACAAGAATGCCCTGATCATCAACTTCAATACGATTAAAAACAGGGTGATAAACAACAGAAACGATGTGAAAACCATAAATGATAATTTCCGGATCATACGAGATAATATGAAACTACTGTCTGTATATCAAAATAAAGACTATAGAATCGTGTTTGACAAAAGAGTGGCCATGGACGATTATACCACGAGGTGGTATGGATTCTAAATTGTACAGGCATCATGTGGATAGCTTGCTTTATGACGGGGGAAAATAAAATATGTATATATAAGTAAATTAGTGTATTATTTATTGCCTAATGAAAAGAAAGGCATATAGATACAGGAAATAATAAAAGGAAATGCACCAAAAAATCAGCGACGATACAAAACGGGATAAACAATAAAAATGGATAGCAATAAAAAGATACGTAAGGGAAAAAGAGGAAAAAAAACAATACAAAACATGGACTCCAAATTACACAAAACAAAGGGAGATAACTACGATCGGGGTAAGAAAAAAAAAGAGTAAAAGGATATCACAAAAGGCAAATCGATACCAACGTAAAAGTTTGGATAGAATACAAATCCCGATACACAACAGGTCATCAATCAGCACAAAAGGAGGCATATTTACAGAAAGGCTTGAGTTAGCATACTGAACCCTGGTTTCCCTACCCCAAGCGTCCCACCACTCTCACACCGCTTCACTACGTTTACGGTGCTCTACATTCGTGACGCCTGGAAGTATGGTTCATGGATATAAAAGGAAAATAGGCTTGGTTTATAAGCTCATTTGCATAATCGGGGATATTTTAGGTATTTTAACATTAGCTCTAGGGTTGGATCAAAAGGTTTTCTAGGGTGACACGTTTCATTACTACAAAAGAACAATTACGTATTGCTTTGAAATGTACATGAAAGTGTTTTTGTAGGTTTTGAGTGAGATAAACTAATCTGACCATTCAATATGTAATAATAATAATATCTAAATATAATAATAAAATGTATTATGTAAAGACATATTTACAAATCGGAATAAATAATCACTTGTTACAATAAACAACAGATCTAATCGGTAAAACAAATATTTTATAGGAACATGGACAAGTTGTATAAAACAACAAAATACGGAAGTGTGTGAATTTAAGTTTCTGCATTTGGCTATATTGACAACTTATGTATCTTCTGTACAGGTCATATAAAGCCGCGGTTTGAGCACGTGTACAGCATAACATATTTTACTGTTTATAACGCAACTTTGTTATCTTTGTATTTTTTTATTGCAAGTTGGGTTAGAACGGTTATTTGAAGTAGGTTCAAAAAGTAAGAGATTAGAGAAATTCGTCCATACGTATTACAAAAATTATGAAAATGAAAAAAGACATTCGTCGATTCCCTTCATACCATAATGAAAAGAGAGAATGAATGTATGGATGAACAAGGTAGATATTTGAATCTTGTAAAATTGAACGTACAGTTGGTCTAGATATTTTTCATTCAGTTGATCAAACTGTGGAACTTTTTCCAGGGAACGCTTTGTGCAGTTTACAATGCCTCTACGCATTATAACATTATAACATGACATTTTTTCTCCCCTGTGCCCAACGGAAAGACATCATGTAAAACAAAAATGAAGATAACACCAAACAATGTCTTCCTCATGTTACGTGATATGTCCTCAGAATCGGATCTGAAATGCATTTTTATTCGAACATTATGATTTATGGCGTGCGTGTCCTTCATCGAACTGTTCAAATGTATGCACTATCATACTTTCAAATATTTACATTTATATTTTTCGTACTTTCAAATTGTAATTCTGACAATTCGGTTTAGTGTGCCCACATCTCATGATTTTATTATGCAAGTTTTCTTACTTTTGAGTCGATAAGTGCCGTGTGGTTTTTTGAGTGTTGTAATTGTCTTCTTTTAATCTACTTTTAGTCTTTTTGAAAGGCTACGGTTGACAGCGATTGCAGTAACACTTTGCCTTTTAATTCTATGTTTGTTGACGATTCCGCATTCATGGGTAAAGGAACATGGATGTAGCACTGCTCGACATCTAGCAATGAATTCCCTCAAACTGGTGCTAGGAGCCGCCTTGAACTTACTATAAGAAAATCTCACTGTTGAAGGCCTGATGGTGACTCCAAGATGACGAACAACAATAAAAGTTTTGTTCCATTGCTTTGTTCCATTATCTTTTTTCTGTGCATTGTAGCTGTCTCACGTCCTTGTTTTGTCTTTGCTTTTATCTGATACCGTTTTTACCATGTCTTTGGACTTCGATTTTTGTAGTCATCACTTTCCTTGTTCTTCGGTATTCTACTTGTTTGTTTTACCCTGAATAACAATGAAAGAATATGTAGTAAATGTACATGAGACAAAGTCCTTACATTGTAGAACAGAGCAAAGGAATAACTCCTTTATGAGACATAAGTTGGCGCAATGCATATATGCAGAAAACAAATTAAGAGTAACTTCAGTAATTTGTGATGTATTGTTGTTTTTCATCATTAAGTCATGTTTTTGTTGAGATTTGTCTCATGTGCATTTACTCCACATCCCTTCATTGTTTAATATAGATACTGTTATAAGAACAGTTTTATGATTTCTAGCAAATCTAAATACCTCCTGACCGATTTGTTTTTACAGTGATAACTAACATATTAATATATTTGTTCTCAGTAGCTGATGCGTCTTTGATGTAGATGCCTCGTGTCAATTTCTAGAATCAGTGCAACCGGATGTTAATGAAATTAACACCTGAATCATTGCTTGGCAAAATGTGTTGTTGTTTATTATTATTATAATTATTATTATTCATCGTAAAATTACTTAGACTATAGGTTTAACATTTGTATTTAAAACATTTCACTCACATGTACATCCCTTTAAATGAATGGCGCAATGATACAAATGACAACGATGGTAGCAACAAAATCAAGACATATTTTGAGAATATATGCGAAGGAGATCATTTACTTTACAAAGATGGAATAGAAATTAGCGAAACAATCCCTAACATTTATTTCCCGTTTAGTACGAAAATTTCTAAAGTCTCAATTGTTAAACTCTCGAATACAAAATTCTCGATAAACCTTGAATTTAAAAATAATAAACTCAAAACAATGCATGAGACTATATGTATTGCAGGAAAGAAGTATTTATTAAGTGTTTTCTATTTGTTTAAGCTGCAATCGCTACCGTCGTTACATTATTTTCCTTGTTACCCTTTTCTTTTTTCGTACAATACCGGAAAAGTCTGCATCTGTATCGTAATTACAATGTTTTTTATGTACAATCTAAGATTAATCACAAGAAACATATTAAGGCATGTTATAAAATAAATTAAATTATTATTATTTGTGAGGGTCCACAAACTGATATCTTGGGAATGCTTATGATACTAAACAACTTCAGTAGAATACAGAAGGAACAAAGCAAAAGATTACATAAATCAAAGTTCAGAGATAAAGCAAAAGCAAGAACACCGGAAGACGGAAGACAAAAGACACTGCATGCCGACAATAACACACGAACAATACACAAAAAACTAAAACACTAATAGTGGTAACTCTCAAAAAAACAGAGTGACATCAAGTTCTCTGGAAGGGTAAGCATATCCTGCTCTGTATACAGCATCGGTCACATCTGAATATTTTATAAGTTAAGTATGAAACGCAAGAGAAATTGTTCTTCATCACATCTTTTTTTTCTTAAAGTCGAAAGATCACAAAAATAACCGATGATGCAATGAAAACTGTGAATTCATTTCAAAGAAATAATTGTATATATTTGGGTTATTGGATGTGGTTTGTTTCCATTGGTTTGTTAACTTTTTTACCTTTTTGGGGCCATTTAGGGCTTGCTATATGGTGTGAGGTTCCTCACTGTGTTGAAGACCTACGGTGACCCCTAGATGTTTTGTTTTGGGTCGTTTTAACCTGGATATGAGATGATGTCTCCTTGTCATTTACCCCATTTCCTTTCTTTTTCATATGAATAACAAAATACCCAAGTTACTGTTAATTTAGTCTCTGCAAAAAACTTATATCTCTTCACTGCAGATCAAATTAAAACTTTGGAAATCCATAAACCGAAGTACGTGTAAAAGGTGATAGAGAACAAATATCTAATAAAATCTACAAAGGAAAGCCAAAATCAGCTAAGGACAGAGCCATGCAAGAGGGAGATACTCCTTAAGTTTTAAAAAAAATATATTAAATTTAGATATTGCAGGTTTTCAAATGAAATCGGTTTTCTACCCAGGACCGACGTACTGGCTACTGGGTTAGTGAATACCCTTAGGGTCTAACAGTCCACCAGCAGTGGCATCGACCCAGTGGTGATAAATAACAAGATATCGAAATTACTGTGAATTTAGTCTTTGCATATGCGCATTTCGACAACTTATGTCTCTTCAGTGCAGATCAAAACTTTGGAAATCCATCAACTGAAATGCGTGTAAAAGGTGATACAGAACAAATAACCAATAATATCTAAAAAGGAAACCCAAAATCAGCTAAGGACAGAGCTATGCAAGAGGGAGATAGGAAAGCAGGCAATATCGATACAGTATTGTAGCTCATCCGATCTTCCTCCAAAAACTTTCCAAATAAGAAGTTCGCAGAAAAGTTATTTAAAACCTTTTACCTCATTCAGCTTTCCTCCAAAGTTCGCCATATTAGGAAGATCTAGGTAATTATTAAGATCGTTTTATTAAATTTCTAAATCGAAGGAATCGTAAATACGTAAACACTTGAATTTTCAATTTATAGATCAAGCATGTGATTTTTATATAGCTATGTCAAGCATAATTCATGTTATGGAGACTGGATTTATCTCTTCATAAATACTCATTTAACGTATCCATAATGAAACAAATATATCAAGCCTATAGAAATGTGTTTAGACTACAAATTGTCTAATTATAAAAAATGAAAACCAATAAATAAAACCTGTTCACGAAATATAATTAATATCAATACGATGTTTTACATTTTGGCAACTGTAATCTCTGACAATTTGGAAATTTACTTTAAATTTTCATGGTGTTAACAGTTTTTTTGTTTACTAAATTTGTTATATTTTCCACCTAAATTTGATGTCTGGCCTCTATATTCTGTATCCATGTACTGTAATTTGAAATAATAGATGTATCCTTCATTAAACAATGTTGTACCTGTATTAATAATTGGATTTGTTTAGTCTGCAGTAAAAAAAGCTACTTTTTGACTTCAAAGTTCTATTTTTAATTTACTTAAATATTTAAATGTTCGCACTGACTCATTTTCGTTAGATCAACATTTGTGTATTCAAGAATCTACCTAGAGGAAATACTGAATATTGACGACAAAATAAATACAAACTGTTGATTTTTCTACTCTTTATACATATACAACTCTGCCACACAATAAATTTGAAACAAACTTCTGATTTGATTTCACTAACGTATACATGTATATACTTTTTTAGTAGTAGGAAAAGGTAAAACCAAAAGTACACTGAGAATGACGTAATCGAGATATGAAAATTCTGGATCGACAATATTTTTGTCGGAATTTGAAGTCAGGTTTTTCAACGGACAAGTGGGATTCCCATGGTGCCTGACCTTTTTCTTTATCAAAAGGGCTAACAAAGAAAAAAAAACATTAAACCAAGTCCTTTAAATTCAGTTTCCTCTACAAAGACCATGAACTTTTTCTAAATGATCCAAAACTTAAGGAATTTTTACACAATGTCATGATCTAGCTTGAACTCAAAGACACTACTGATACACTTCTTCAGCTTTGTACTTAAATTGTTTGTACCTAGACGAGAGGGGAAATTAAAGCTATATGACAACCGTGATGATTTAATTTCCCAATTGTGAGCTTTTCCTTTTTTCGCAGCAATATGCCTTCTCTCTCCAGCCTATAGAGCGTATATTTCACAGATGTTTCGTTACTGTCGAGTATGTAGATTGTACAGAGATTTTCTTTTTAAAAAGACAGCAAAACGATGTCCCAAAAAAGTCAGGAGTTTGTTCAGCTCTAATTTCTTTTATCCCTCTAGAAATTCTATGACCGTTACCATGACATCACTGAAGATATGACGTGTCGCTGTCCTAAATGAAACTAGACATTTTCAACTTGCTTTCACTTCTTAAAAGATTTGACATTACCTCTTCAAATTTGACCCTGGATTTGATAGACGAATTTCCAATTTCTTTTTATGAATGAATTACCCCGATTGACCTGGGGTCAATCGGAGTAAATTGCGTCATTTAACATTGTGACGTCCAAAAATCTATATTGTGACGTCAAAATTTTCCGAGAAAATTCACCAATTGGAAACTTGTCTTTTGCAGCAGGACATGCCTTCCATTCCACAGCACCTGATGTCGATCTGGGATTATGGGAGATGACACTATAAATGTCTTCGTTCTAAATAATGTTTAATATATCCAGGCTTTGACCGTGTCGTGTCCTTGTTTTGTCTTTGTTTTTCTTTGTTCTCGTTTTTGCCATGTCTCTGACATTTGATCTTTGTAACCACACCCCTTTGATTAGGTATTCTACAGTCGTTATCTAAATCCAATTTTTTGATGGATATATAAGGAGAAAACTAATCTGTGTAAGTTTTTGCATAGAAATGCTTGATATGAAAAAGAAAGGAAATGGGGTAAATGTCAAGAAGACAACATCCCATATCCAGGTTTAAACGACCCAAAACAAAGCATTTAGGGGTCACCGTACGGTCTTCAACACAGTGAGGAACCTCACACTATATAGCAAGCCCTAAATGGCCCCAAAAGAGTAAAAAGTGGATAAATCAATGGAAACAAACCACATCCAATAACCCAAATATCTAGAAACTTAACTTTCATAAGAAGACACGGACAAGTCAATCACCAACATATTCCAGACTTGGGACAGGCGCAAAAATTGCTGTGGGGTTAAACTGGTTTTCTTGGATCCAAAGCCTCCCCTACGTGTGGTGAATGGCTAAAAAATAAATACACAAAAAGACTCACAGTAAAAATCAAACTAGAAAAAAGTCCAACTTATCAAGACGAGTATCCTTACAATGAAGTACATAAACCATGAAGACAATACACACAGGTACTGTCCGGACAAATGCTCGCAGTTACTGACAGCTAGCTAAGAACATAATTTCCGTTGACTATGATATCAAGCCTTCTCACATATGAATGGTGAATAAAAGGATATGGAGTTAATGCACATGAAACAAAGTCTCTACAAATACATGGTAAAAAACAAGCAAAGGAACAACGCTTTTATTGTTGTTCTTCATCTTGAAGTCACCATGAAACTTCATTTGAAATATTTCTAAATAGATTTGGTATAGCAACGTCATCAATTATGAAAGAAGAACATGATATTGTGCAATGCCAAATACTGCCAATATGAAAAATTGTTTATATTTAGTTATGGTATAAAGCATTTAGGAGATGATCAATATTTTTGCCAACAAAAACCAGAGGTAACGATTTAACAACAATGCTGTATTTATATCCTTTATAAATAAGTTTGTTCAACGGATTAATAAGTTTGAAGGACAATTTTTGAATTTATGCGCTGTTTTTTTTTTTTTTTTTTTTTTTTTTTTTTTTTATNATACTTCTTTAAGTTGTACCAATATTTGTGATATATAAAAAAAAATCCCGAAGCAACTGTAAAGTAACTTTCTGCATGTTTCTTCAATACAGATCAAATCAAATAATGTGGAAGTCCATTTACCGAAAGATGTTGAAAAGCTTATAGAGAACAAGTAATGAATATATTCTAAACGAAAAACCAAAATTAGCTGAAGGGAGAGCTCCAAAAAGAATAGACTCTCCTTAGTTTTATAAGTATTAATTGTATGATTTTAAGTATAATCAGCAGCTTTCGGATAAGCACACAAGTACTGACTACTTGGTTGGTGAATAGAATTGTGGACTAACAGTCCACCAGCAATGGCATCGACCCTGGGATTTATATAACAAAATACCGAAGTAAATTTAATTTCTTTAGATCCATCACATGAATAACTACAGTCTAGTGCCAAAAGTGGGTCCACTTTTCTGATTTCCCTTTGCATTTCATGTAAAAACGGTCCCTGTTCAAAAAATTCTCAAGAAATCATTTTTTATCCTATTTTCATGAAATTTTCAATGTTAAAAGGAGTTTGATATGCTGTTTAAAGTTCTAATTTTGAAATAATGCTATTTTTTTTGTTTCCATATTATCACAATTTAATTACAAACTGAAATTTCTGACGTCAAAATTTACAAAGGATATATAGTCAATTTTGTCTTTGAAATTTTCTGTTTGTGTTTAAATTGTCATAATATGGAAGTTTCAAGTAAAAAAAAATATTTCAAAATTATTAGATTGAACTGTATATTAATGCTATTGAACAGTGAAAATTTCATGAAAATCGAATAAGAAATGAGTTCTACAGAATTTTTTAAAGAGGGGCCGTTTTTACATGAAATGCACGGGGAATTTTGAAAAGTTGACTCACTTTTGGCACTAGGCTGTAAATACCGAAGTTACTGTGAATAATTTCTGCATATGCGAGGATGAAATTTTATATGCATGTTGGACGAAATTAAGTTAAGAATACATCAGGAAACACCTACAATGTATAAACATTAACATCACAGACCACAATCAACAAGAAAGCGATTGAAAAAGGAAAAGATAAATGTGATGATTTTAGCTTCCAAATAGTGAACTTTCCCTATCATAGCAGCAATATACCTACCTCTGTCCCAATTTGTCAGAGATTTGTTCAGCATAGGTTAATTTCATTCATCATGACATCATTGAAAGATATGACGTGTAAGTGTCCCAAATGAAAGCAGACATTTTCAGCTAGATTCATGTCTTCACGGATTTGACAACCGATTTTGACATTTTTCTAGATTGACTCATTTACAATGAGTAGAGCAAGACATGCTAGCCCTTCCAGAGCACCTGATGTAATTTTCAGTTTCACGGGAGTTCACTCTGTGAGTGCCTTTGGAGGTTGTGATTTTCTGTGTTTTTTATTTATCTAAAGTCATTGTTTTGGCTATGTCTTTGGACTTCGATTTTTGTGAATTTCACTCCTTTGTTCCTTTGGTATTCTACTGTCGTTGTTTTTATCCCTCCCCCCTTCCCCGAAATACAATAGAATGTTCGGGTAAAATATAAAAGTCAATTTTTAGCTCAATAGAAATTAATCTTTTATCCATGAGATTTTTATATTTTTTGTTAATAGATCGTTTATAATATGATCTATAAATTACAACGAAAACATGTATATGTCACATGCTTTTAACAGAGATATGATACAAAGTTTCAGAATTTAACATTATTAACGGGAAAAGGGGAGCTATTCCGCTGCAAATTTGGCAAAATATAACGTTTCACGTCTGTCAGGCAATTATGACGCCACAAACGAAAAGCTCTCAAATCTCTGTTCCGGCCTGAAAATCAAACCTAACCCGTATCCGACTCTTTATTTTTCAATTTCGCGCCTGAATTACGCATCGCAACAATATCTTTCTACCTTTAATCATTTGAATAAACAGACAAGATTTTTGTAAGTCCCAAAAAACAATTTAGCCTTGAAATGTAGACGTTATGAATAACTAAATACCGAAGTTACTGTGAATTTAAATTCTGCAAGGAGAAAATCCTGTTATGGAAACCGAAGGTAACAAAGGATTGGTAATTACAAAATTCGGAGTCAAACACATAACCTTAATAGGAACACAGCACAACAATAAAGTTAGTCAGTAACACAACATTCAACACCAAGACATTCACAATGAAAGTAAGAGCCGGAAGAGTGGGCATGTGTCAACGTATATTTGTTCCTTATAACAAAACTTCCTTTGGAACAAATATTATAAACATTGGCATAATATTTCTTGCTTTCGGAACAATTGTTCTAGAACGTTTATTCCGTTAGGAACAAATATTATAATATTTGTTCCATTGGAACAATATTCTATAATACTTTTCCCTTTTGGAACAAATATTATCAAGGAATAAATAGCACATGAAACATGTTCTTTTCTGACATTACACTGTACGTGAGGCATATAAGGTTTTGAAAGATCTGTTTGATAGCTGATTGGTTAATGTCATTTTCTACCCTTTAGGCAAAACCAATTAAAAACTTGTTAAGACACTAACACTTAACATTACCAGGTTAAAAATAAATTGTAACTCTGTAAATCTCTTACGTATTCAGACAATAACAAGGGAAAATCTGTGCCACAAACATGAAAGACTGTCTGTATGCAAAATAAGGAAAGTGAAAGTTAAGTAAATATCCTCTACAGGTTAATGATTTTTTTTACTTACATGAGAAAAGCTGTATTCGGCAGTGATAATATTATTTTCGGTCATTTGGTTCACTAAATGTATCAATATTCTTAGTAAAATTGTTGAAATGAGAAAAAATATAAACATCAAAACAAATGTTGGGCTATTAAACTTCTAAAGACAGCTACTTACAGAGAACAATTTGTCATAATCTGCACCTTGCTCTATGCAAGAAAATTCATCAAAAAGGGAAAAAAACAATAAATAAATATCCACGATTTCCTGTTGTTTAAGTCTAATATTTCTTTCTACAGACCAAAAATGCACTCTGGAACAAACAAACCAAATGATTTCTATTGAAAACACCAAACTAAAAATTAGCAAAAAATGCCCTACTTAACTGCTTTGACAAGAAGCGAGTAGCCTGATAAAACACCAGATATGTATGTAATAAATATATTAAAGCATTTAACAAGAATATATGGTTGTAATAAACAGATAGAAAAATTTGTATTTTAAAAACTTAATCTGTATGAGTTAACATATGTGTTATGGTCTCATGTTCATTTCCTCCATATCCATTCGTAAAATAAAAAATACACTATATTTAAGGAAAAGAAGATAACATGAAACACTTACCAGGCCAAAAATCACAAACACATGCCACAATCCACCAGGGTACTGCACAAGTAAAAACACAAATAAGAACACAAAAGACTAACGTAGACAATGACACGCTCGGATTAGCCGAACGCGGGACGTGCACTATCAAAAGCTAAAGGTAGGATTACACCGGTTTATAGTTACCCAAACCTCCCTTTTCTATTTCATATAGAAGTCTATCTTTTCATAAAACGAAAGCCTACTTATAAAATGATTTGTACAATTTCATATTAGTAAAGGACATTGACAAAGTGGTTCCCACAATTTTGATTGTACTGAATATAAGGTAAAAATGGGCTATTAAACCGAAGAAGGGGCAAGCATTTTGACACCAAATTATAAAAAATATAAAAGTACTCAAGTTGCATACAGTAACTTTCGTAATGCTGTACACGTTTTTCAAGGAGTGGTCTCTGAAAACTAAGCGTTGGTGTCGCCAACTTTGTGGAGTAAATCATGTTAATTAACTGCTGATGATAGATGTAAGAGAAACAACGGCAGTAGAGTACCAATAGAATAAGAAAAATAATGATTACAAATATTAAAGTCTACAGACATGGCAAAAATGGGAACACATAATAAAAAAGATAAAACAAGGACGTGAGACACCCACGATACACGCAAATCAGAAGACGGCATTCGGAACTAAGGCACTCACAGTGTGAACTCCTATGAAAACCGGTAGTGACATCAGGTGCTCCGGAATAGTAAGCAAGTCCTGTCCCGATAACGACACCGTCACACTATCAGTGAGGCATATATATTTTTAAGGTATGTTTTGTAGCCAATTGGTTAATGTTATTTTCTAACCCTTGGACAAAACCAATAATAATCCATGATAGTACCTGATTCTTCTGTAACCCTCAAACAGCACCAAGCCAAAATTTGAAGGCTTTTAACATTTTCTTAAGTAGTCAAATCAGTGGCACAAACATCACTTACGAAGACAGAACTAAAATAAATAGTATGTTATATAATACAACACAAAAAATAAAGCACTGGTATTGTGTACTCACAAGAAAAAAACCTAGAGTGACATCAGGTGCTACGGATGAATGAGCATGTCCTGTTCCGCTAAAGGCACTTGTTGAAAATGTTGCAAAAAATAGTTTTGACTAAATTTGAGGTAGGAATCGGCAATAATCTCTTAAAAAACTGCCGGTCTTTCTGTAAGCCAATATAAAGAATAAAGTATTGAGCTCAACAATCGAGAAAGATTATTTTATACTTTATATTGAGTGTTTGATTCACTTTAATACTCGTATGTTCCTATATGTAGGCCTATATGTAGGGTAATGCGGCCTATCCTATCGGATAGCTAGTCACAAGCCTGGATAAACGCAGAGTGACCTCCAAGAACTTAGGATTTGTGATCCTATTTAATGACTTGCTATCACTTCAAAAGACACACTCTCCTTTTTACAAAGGAAAAGGGTCTTCCTATACCATAAAATTACAACTCGAGCTAAAGTGACACTAGAACTGCAAAATATAACTAGAGAGTTCAGATAAAAACTCCAATGAAAAGCGACAGCATCACCATACAAAGTAAAAGTATAGTTAACAATAAAAACGGGTTAGAGTAAGGGAAATAAAGTGATTATCGATAGACTGAACTAGAAAACAGAACAATAAATTCGAAAATATATTACACAATAAAGCCATATCAAAAGTAAGATAATAGAAAAAAAATGAAATGTATTGGAAGAAATACACTTCAACAAAAACAAAGCATTGAAAGTAACATCAAAGATAGCACCTCGACAAATACAAAGGCATTAATATAGTATTACTATAGTAGCACCTCAACAGCACCTCGACGGGCACCTCGACAAATGCTAACTGAAAACCACATATATACTACTGCCCTTTTTGTCATAGTATTCATTTGTGTTACATCTAAATTGCAACTCACATAGGGGAGGGTTTGGATCCAAGAAAACAAGTTTAACCCACCTCAATTTTTGCGCCTGTCCCAAGTCAGGAATATATTGGTGATTGGCTTGTCCGTGTCTTCTTATAAAATCTTAGCTTCTTGATATTTGGGTTATTGGATGTGGTTTGTTTCCATTGATTTATCCACTTTGTACCTTTATGGGGCCATTTAGGGCTTGCTATATGGTGTGAGGTTCCTCACTGTGTTGAAGACAGTACGGTGACCCCTAGATGCTTTGTTTTGGGTCGTTTTAACCTGGATATGGGATGTTGTCTCGTTGACATTTACCCCATTTCCTTTCTTTTTCATATTTGATGATAGTGTCGAAATTGTCGAAAATCTAAAGTATGTATGTGGTTGTTGATATGTTGTTTTTGTCTTTTATGAGTCTTTTTGTCGGGCAACGGATGACAGGAGTTGTAAAAACACTTTCCATTTAATTTTATGTTTGTTGTCAACAAAGCAAACATGTACAAAAGTGAGAATACATGGATGGGGATTACGAACAACAATAAAAGCGTTGTTTCATTGGTTGGTATAATTACATATTCGTGGAGAATTCGTCACATATACATTTACTCCATATCCTTTCATTGTTTATTACATTCAAAGATTGATTATATCATGCTTCCTATGAAACTGTGATTATTTTATACGACATGAAGATTTAATAGTATATTCAAAAGTAACAATAAATAAATGTTAAAATAAATATCGATCAATAATTAAAAGAATGCATGGTAATATTAGGATCACAACGACGACAAAACAAACAGAACAAAAAAAACGTCACATATTATAAAACACAAACACTATGAATCCCTAACAAGCCAGAACATCATCATACATAAATACTGGAAGGAATGATAACGTGCTCCTCTCGAGGCATCTTTCAAATAGCAATCTAAAAATGATGTTTGGTAACTGAATAATTAAATAAAAGAATAAATAAGTAGTTAAAAGTGTAACAGTTTATTTTTTTCCCACAAATTCTAATTGATCGATTGATATTTTACGCCAACCTCAGTAATATTTCAGCTATATATGGGCAAAAACTTTCTGAAACAACTAATAAATCAATGCACCTTACAAACAATGTATGGCATAACGAACGCTTTCACAAAAGATATTACATACGAAGCATCCTCAAAGTACTAAAGAAACCACAACTTGTCCAGAATATATTTTTTCTTGCAACACCAAAATATTTTATATTATTATGGTCGTGAAAGCCTTGCTAGATAAAAGGCATTTTGTCATATAGTATGTTGTAATCACGCTGGTTTAAAATAACAAGAATCAAGAGTATTAGAGAATTATAAAATTACAGATGCCTTGAAAAAGTACGGAACACGGAGTTGTCATGGGAATTTTTTTTCTATCTCGTGGCCACGACTTACTAAGTCGTGGCCACGAGAAAGAAACGTCGTTGCCACGAGATACTACCTCGTTTCAACGACATTCTAAGTCATGGCCACGAGATACTATCTCGTTCCCACGAGATAGCATGAGCACAGCCTCACAGTGTATAAAAAACTAAATATAAAAATAAGTTAGTGTATAAGTATATCGTGGCCACGACATAGTATATCGTGGGGACGGGATAGTATCTGTAGGGAACGAGATAGCTTTCACCTGGCCACGACTTTGCAAGTAATCTCTTGGGAACAAGATTTTATCTCTTGGCCATGACTAAGTATGTGGTGGGAACGAGTGAGTATCTCTTGACCACGACATACCTATCTAGTGGGCACGACTTAGTATGTCGTGGCTACAAGATAGAAAAAAAATCACATGTCCTCTCCATGCTTCTGTAAAAAGTTATATATAAATACATAAAACGCTCTTCATTGTAATGCATAGGAAAAACATATTTTACTCCTGTGTCTGTCTGGCGTCATTGTTTTTCTCTCTAACGTCATTGTTTTCTGTGTTCTCGTTTTTGCCCTGTCTTTGGACTTCGATTTTTGTGAATTTCACCCCTTTGTTCCTTCGGTATTCTACTGCCGTTGTTTCCTGAAGGACTATCTCAGTGAAAAAAAACTTGAAGTGTAAGTTTCCGCCTTAAGAAATTTCTGTTGTTTCTCGAAATAATGACTTTGTCAATTTTCAAAAATTTCTTATATTATGACTGATGTTTTGTGTTATTATATAACGAGACATATACTTATACCGACTTCCTAGAAGCCATAGAAAATGTTAACCATATCAAATAAAAGTTGTCCTATAAATTCTTGCACAGAAATCAAAAATATCAAAATTAGAAAATCAAGGAACATTGTATCTATAAGTTCTCCTGTTTACGGAGTGTATGTTTCATATTTGATTCGTTAAGTGAGACCTAGCACAAATTATACATACATTCTCATTAGACATAGTTATCTTCGTGACCACCATTTTAATCGAGGCTTCTAAAAATTCCGTCGCATACGATCATTAAAAAGGGTCTTTAATAGATATCAGTCCCTTATGGAAAAAATTAAAGTTTCGATCCGAACTCTGATTCAATATTCTATTTTTATTTATTACCGGGATGATCATTTCTTTCAACTGTCTACGACCTTTAGAAAGCAATTGCTGCAGAGTTTCTACCGGACACTAGCGCAATGCAAGGGGAGTTTTGGTGCGCTATAAAATCGGTTTTAACACACCATTCTATTTGAAATGCCTGTACAGTCAGGACCATTGCGGTCGGCCATTTTTTTCCGGTGGTTTCCACCTTATTTATCTTTTTGTCTGATGGACTTCGGCCTTTGACAACTCTATTCGTAGAGACATCTACACTTATGTCTCTTCAGTGTAGATGAAGTCAAAAAAATTGGAAATCCATAATCGAAATATGTGTTAAATCTGATAGATAACAATTTCCAACTGTGATATCTGTGGCGCATATATTGCCGATGTTATCATGTACTCGGATACATTCAACGATCAGCTAAAGAACATTCTGCAATCGACTCACCACACCAAGTATACAGGCAACCTTGAAAAAACGGAATTCTGCCATGCTTCATTAACATTTAAATGACAAGTTGTGGGACAGGGTTAATTCCAAGTTAAACTTGTATATTCTCAAGTAAAAGAGAAATTAAAAGTATCTATTTACTTGATGATCCTACATTAAAAAGTCGATTGATGCCATTTCTTAGCAATTATGGCAAATTTTTGAGAAATATATTTGAAAAGGGAAGTAACTTGGTTTGAAATAAAAAAACTGTCAAGTTGTATTTAACAAATTTAAAGCCATGCTCAAGAACACACCAGTTCATCAAAAGTTTTTAATAAACTGTTGATGCTAATGACATGTATCCTGATGTTTTTATTTGATTTCTTTGCTATAAGGGGACATGAATAGTCGAATTCTGTGAATAAAGGTGACAAAAAGTGACAAAAGCAATTGAAGAAAGTGAGCAGTAAAGAAAATCCATAAAACATGCAATTCCAAGAGCAGACAACCCAACAAAAAACATTTTATGCAAACCGTCGTACTCCCGATTTGGAGAGGACATTTTATAAATAAAATGGTCGCAGTGGTAGATGCATCAACCTTTCACTCAAATGACGACTATTTATAGTCTGTGTGCCAACATTGTGTTAAATATCAAAGCAATGATTTTGTCAAAACACTGTCTTGCGTCACAATTTGTCGTTCGGTGTGATTTAAATGAATAAGTCAAAGCAGTTTTAATATCTTGTAATTTACATGCATGTGAAGTTAAGGAAGTAAACTTTTGAAATTCTGAACGATTATTTTGAATACGTATACCCTTACGTCAATATACTAGGAAATCTGAAGAATAAATATATACCTAAGCTTTAACAGAAGAAATTAATTTTCTACAATAATATCACTTTAAAGATGCCTCTGCCAGTGGAATGATAGTCCCAATGATATTCACCAACCAGTCAGTATTCGAAAACCGATTATCATATTAATTGAAAACTTTAAGAAATATATGCTTAAAACTCTGTCCTTGGCTGATTTTAGCTTTTGATTTAGATTCTTCCGGTTATTTTTTTTTCTATCAGATAATACAAATTTTTGGTTTATGGTATTCCAGATGTTTTATTTGATCTGCATTGTAGAAACATAAGCTGTGGAAATAGGCATCTACAGAAATTAAATTATGTACAGTAACTTCGGTATGGTATGAAAATGAAAGGAAATTGGGTAAATATCAAGGAGACAACATCACATCTCCAGGTTAAAACGACCCTAAGCAAAGCATCTAGGGATCACCGTAGAGTCTTCAACACACCATATAACAAGTCCTAAATGGCCCAAAAAATAAAAAAGAGAGTAAATCAATGGAAACAAACCACATCCAATAACCCATATATCAAGGAACTAGAATTTTATAAGAAAACATTGACAAGCCAATGCCCAATGTTATTTTAAGTGAGAATTGACGACTTTCGAGTTTCCGCAGTTACCTCCCCTGATTAAAAATAAGCGGCTATCGAGGATTATTTTTAACATAGAATATAACAGGAGGGTTGCAGAAAAAAATCCCATAACTTCGGTTTGGAGAAAGTCTATATCAAATCTTTTGGATATGATGTTGATACAATCTCTTGGTATAATCCAACATACTTTTCATGTCGCTGACCTTTATAGGTAAGCTACAGGTAGATGTTAATTGAAATTACAGGAAATAATCCTCGATAGCCGCTTATTTTTAATCAGGGGAGGTAACTCCGGAAACTCGAAATGGGTCAATTTACTATATCTGAGCTATCTTCTTTTTTGCAAAAAGGAAAATACGAGGGAAAAAACACATTCATAATATTTTATTACATATTGTTTTCAAAACAACAGCCAGCCAGAAAATGGGATTCTTACATACTTGTCACTCCTGATTGTTCCCTCATGTGCCCCCACATGTACGCCTGATCTTGTGAGCACGACATCACCAGCATGTTGACTCGTTATTACAGAACCAGTTGCACAGTCTTCATTATTGACTATTTCAGAATCAGCGTATGCATCACCATGAACTCTTCCATTTACTATCAGTTCTACGCCCATTTCACGGTATAGGCGTCATAGGCTTGAAAAATTCAACTTGGTTGGCAAGAAATCATGGTCACTAATTAGGGTCATAAACAGTCAATTTCAATTAAATAGCAAAAAAATCTTTTTCATAACTCCCTATGTTCTTAATTATGGAATGTTTTATACTTCAATATGATTGAAAAACTATTGGCTTTTTATCGTCAGTTCATATAGAATTAGTGTATTTGTAAATATGAAATATGAATTGTTCTGCGAAAATTCCACATTTTCAGAAATGAAAATGAAAATAAAAGATTAATGGTAAATGAAAGGATATGGAGTAAATGTACATGAGACAAAGTCTCTACAAATACATGGTAAAAACAAGCAAAGGAACAACGCTTTTATTGTTTTTTTTTTTCTTCATCTTGAAGTCACAATGAGGCCTTCAACAATGAGCTTTGCTCATATCTTACAGTGAGTTCAAGAAGGCCAGTTTAACACTACCGCTGGCTTTTGCTAGTGCCAGTTCCAAGTCCGCCTTTCCCGAGTCCCTATCGTTGTTAACGTTTGTCTAATTTTTGTTTTTTTCATGTGTTTTTCCGAGGCAAATTGTAGCATGTAATTGTAATTTTCAGCCATTGTAGATTTGTCCTGTTATCTCGCTTTGTCTTAAAAATAAAGATTTTATCTAATTACAATTCAGTGGTAATTTTTTAGTTCTGCAAACCAAAAATGCTAATTTTCATATGTCAATTAATTTTTGTGACACTAAGTAGATTAGTCGAAACTCTTTAAGAAAGCGATGTAGGTCATTATCATTGTTCAAATACACATAGTTTTGTGTATTCTCTAACTTCGACACCTTCTCTGTGAGGACTTTCTCCCTTCATTTTAGATTGGTAACTTCCAGTTCGAGCTGTTTGTTCCTATTTGCAATTAAATACATTAGACTCAAAATGCTTTCGAACTGAACATCACTACAGTTCCCGACCACAATAAATATGCACAAAATCTAATTGTAATTTGAACCATTTTAGACATATAGATGGACTAGACGTTTAATAAGTCTTATCTTATCTTTGACAGTATTAAATATGCAGTCATATTACAATCCTTAGATTTGAAATGTCAGTACATATACTTAATTTATACACAACTTTAAGGATTATCTCTCTTGTTCAAAGCTGTTTCATTAGTTGACTTTGCCTTTTTTATAGTATAAAACTGTAGTTGCGATTTTCAGAATTTTATCATTTTACGTTATGTAATAATATGCAGTTCAGAGACAAGTGAGAGGCTTGTATTCGAAATATTTTTTGTCATTTTATGTATTAATATATTTGGAAAATCTACCGCTGATTTCTTTTGTTGAAAAATTCAAACCAATTGATTATTATTGTCATGGTGATCACATTTTATAATTCCTAGAAATTTTATTCCGGAGTGGCTATAACTTAACTGTCCACTGTAGTAGCCTAACTTGGTTTCTTTGGGCTTTTTGGGCTGATTGTGCCATTCTTATGACAAACTTTATATAACGCCGTGGAGGTTAAATTAATGTGAATATTTTTGTAGATACTGTTATCTAAGCAGTACTATGTGACAATTAGATAAGCTCTGCATACGCAATGTGTTGGAAATTTGTCATATTAACGTTGACAGGTATATTATTATTTAATAATCATATAAGAATTTTCACTTTGCTGTTTTTAACGGAAATTACAGTATGTACAGTATGTTATCGAAAAAAAATTACTTTGTTATAGTTAGTGAAAGTTATTACCATTGCCTGTCTCTTGGTTCTTAATGTTATCTTTTTATTTCCGTGTGCATTGTAGCTGTTTCACGTCCTTGTTTTGTCTTTGTTTTTATCAGTTTTTGCCATGTCTTTGGATTTCGATTTGCGTAGTAATCGCTTCCCTTGTTCCTTCGGTATTCTACTGCCGTTGTTATGTAAGAAATCACTTTCATTTCTGTCAAATAAGTGCCTTCCAGATAGGTTCACAAAGAGCTTTCTAGAACGAAATATTTTAGTCTTGTTCGAATTGTAGTGTGCAAGTGCAACTATAGCAGAAATCACATAAATCTACTATTTACAATCAAATAGAATGTTGAGGGTAATAAAAAATTTATATTTTCCTTTTAAGTTCTAATTGGAATCAAAATTGGTAAGTTTTTTACTTAAGTCATCTAACATTAATGCCATAATGACAACTAAATGTAATATGATGACATTGCACATCTTTTATTGGACAAAAAATCGAAACTATACTTCAAGACATAGGCCACATAGTTTCTGGTTTTAATGAATACGAGTTTCTTTGGATTTATTCAAAACTTCGAATAAGAATATTGTTAATATTTACATAAAATGATAAACAAGAGTAAATTTGAAAAGGGATAGTAATTTAAAATGTGGCCATCTTTTTTAATCAAAAGAATAAAAAAACAATTTTCAGCAAAAGCATAATGCAGCATAACAAAATATAATTTGAAAATTAAAAAAGAGATACGAGGAAACATCTACAATGTCAGAAAGTTACAATAACAGGCCACAATCCACAAGAAAATTGCAAAGAAAAACAAAAAGAAAATTGTAATCAAAAGACAAACGTAAACAACCACAAAATGTATATACACTTTGCATTTCATGACTTGGTTAGGCGGAAAAGATGAAATAACTCCATGACTAGCAAAAGCCAGCCATGGGGTTAAAGCAGTTAATGGGTTCATGTTTCCATGTAATATATAAACATACCATAAACCCCAAAAAAAATCACATTACCGGGTGTCTACAAATTCCAATACCATATCTTTAAAGGTTAAGAATGAGACAAAACATAATTTTGTAAAATGGGTCAAAAAATGCTCGCCGCTAATCTAATTGCTAGGTCAAGGAGCCTAGTCTGTTTGAAAAAAAGAATGTCGCACTACGCAAGAACGCCCAAACTCAAAACCTCGCCAATGGTTTTGTCAAGAATCATTGTTGTGTATCAGTAGAGATCAGCAGTATCCATGAGAGGCCAGTAATATAGGTTTTTACTTTTCAGTTATGATGTTCTTGTTTTTTGAGAGAATTTCTCATATGTATACACTATGATACTTCCTAATCTTAAACTTTTTCATTTTAAGTTCACCTAGCCAAAGGCCATGGTAGCTTTTGCCATCACTTGGCGTCCGTCGTCCGTCCGTCGTCTGTCGTCCGTCCACTCAAACATCAAAGATCTTCTCCTCTAAAACTGCTGTACCAAAACCAACTAAACTTGACCTTCATCATCATCATGGTATGCACTTTCAAGTTTGTGATTTTTAAGTTAATAGACCGAACAACATGGCCACTGTTACTAGAAAAGAACACAGGGACAGGGGTTATTGCCGTTTTTTACAAATAGCTCAAAAACCGTTACAGATATAAAAAATCTGACGGAGTAATAATGATCAGCATGATTGGATCTACCGATCCTGCAATTTTGACGATTCCAAATACCCGTCTTGGAGTTATTTCATCTTTTCCGGACTTTTTTTTTTTTTTTTTTTTTTTTTTTTTTTTNTTTTTTTCTTGGTTACTTTTTGTCTTATATTTTTGAAAATGATTGAAGAAAGAGGTAAAGTTTAAATTACAAAAATGATAAACATATTAAGATTTACTTGTCCTGCATTTTTGAAGATCATCTGACGACCAATGCAGGAGTTTTTGTCCCTTTTTCTTTGAATTTTCACGATTTTTATATCGTTTTACTTTTATTTCAAAAATTATTTGAGATAGAGGTTAAGTTTGAATTGTTAAAGTGTAAAGCTTATCAAGGACTACAATTTCTACATATGTCCATCAGGTTGGCATCTCATCCAAGATGGTCGCCAACGGGAACATAGTTTAACATAGGACCACATGGGAAATGTATTCATAAATCTTCTCCTCTGTAACTACTGAGCCAATTGGAATCAAACTTGGTCACAATATGCCTTGGTTGGTCCCCTTCAAAGTTTGTAATTTTTATGTCGTACCTCATCCAAGATGGCGCCAATGGGGAACATAGTTTAACATAGGGACCCTATGGGAAATGCATATGAGGATCTTCTCCTCAAAAACAAAACAACGGCAGTAGAATACCGAAGGAACAAATCACAAGATTACTTGAATCAAAGTCCAGAGACAAGGCAAACGACATAATACCGAAGTAACTGTGAATCTGAATTCTGCATATGCGCATTTGGACAACTTATGTCTCTTCAGTGCAGATAAAATCTAAACGTTTGGAAGACCATAAACTCAAAGATGTTTAAAAACTGATAGAGAACAAATAACCAATATGATCTAAATGTAAAGCCAAAATCAGCTAAGGACAGAGATTTGCATGAGGGAGATACTACTTAGTTTTCATCAAAATTTACAAAAAATTAGATATTGAAACGTTCCAAATAGAATCGGCTTTCGGGTCAGCACCGAAGTACTGACTACTGGGCTTGTGAATACCCTCGGGGACTAACAGTCCACCAGCAGTGGCATCGACCCAGTGCATGACTTAATACCGAAGTAACTGTGAATTTGAATTCTGAATATGCGCATTTGGACAACTTATGTCTCTTCAGTGCAGATTAAATCTAAACGTTTTGAAGACCATAAACTCAAAGATGTTTAAAAACTGATAGAGAACAAATAACCAATATGATCTAAATGTAAAGCCAAAATCAAGAATACCAGAAGACGGAATACCAAAGACACTACATGCCCACAAAACACACACCCACTACATATACAACTCAAAAAACTAAAGCGCTAACAGTGTGAACTCTAAAAAAACAGAGTGACATCAGGTGCTTCGGAAGGGTAAGCATGTCCTGCCGTGTATAATACAGCACCCGTCACACGATAAGTGAGACATATGTTTTGAAAGATCTGTTAGGTTACTGATTGGTTATTGTAATTTTCAAATCCTGATCAGACCAAACAAATTGAGAACCATGGTAAGTGTAACATCTCTAACCCTCAAACAGTACCAAGGTAAAATTTTGAAAAGCCTTTGTTAACATTTTAGTATTCAAACATGGACAAGGACAAATCGGTACCACAAACATTACTGACGAAGATAAAACTAAAATTTAACAAGACAACACTGAAAACTAAAGCACTGACAGTGTGAACTCCCATAAAAACCGGGAGCGACATCAGGTGGTCCGGAAGGGTAAGCATGTCCTGCTCTGTATACATCACCCGTCACACTGTCAGTGGGTCAATCCAGGGAAAAGTCAAAACCGGTAAGTCAAATCCGAAAAAACGTGAATCTAGCTGAAAATGTCAGTTTTCATTTGTGACACTGACATTTCATATCTATCTATGATGTCGTGGTGACGGCCATAGAATTTCTGAAGGGACGAAAGTAACAAGGACTGAACATATCCCTGACTCAACTGTTTTTGTGACAGTGTTTTTGCTCCTTCCACAACGTCACTGTATAACCTGCAAATGCTATGGAGGTAGGTATATTTCTGCAGAGAAAGGGAAAATTCACAATTGGAAAGTCAAAATTATCACGTTTGTCATATAGCCTAAATTTCAGACGTCCATGTTCGTCAATGTATAACAAAAGTTCAAAGTATGAAGCAAAATTTGGTGTATCGGTTGTTCTTTAATTTCAAGTTCACTGGGGTAGATGCGATGTAAATATTCTTTAAATCTTGGGTTATTAAAAGAAAGTACATCGTTTTTGTTTTTGTTGTATAAGCCCTTGAAAAAACTATGAAAAAAGGAAAAGGTCAGCTAAAAGTGGCGCACAATTTGTTGCCACTGGAATTCCAATTGTCTGTTGAAAAACGCAGCCTCCACATTCAACAAAAATGTTGTCGATAAAAAATTCAAGCATTTTTATCACGTCATTTTCACTGCATTTCTTGTTTGCCTCAGTGTGGTTCTTAACAAAATATGTTTTGTCTTTTCCTATTACCAAATATGAGTACCTGCGTTCTCCGTTTTTTGATGCAGAAACATTGATGTATCAGATCGGAAATTACTGTTTTCAATTTATTATGTGGAAGAGTTGTATACAGGGTAGAAAAATCAAAAGTGCTATTGCAGTATGCGAGACTGTTTGAGGAGAGCTGTTCAAGGAGATCTTTGGAATTTTTAAGAATCCACATCTGATTCACGTCGCTTGTAGAATAGGCTTTTTCGCAGTAGCTTTTAAGACTATCTCTAACTGCAGTGAGTAAAGTGGTAAGGAGTTTGGATAGGGGCTTAGTGGTGCATCTGGCAGATCCTGCAATGACTCTGTTTGTAGGGATTCTTATGAACTTAGGCACCAGGAAATGTAAGGGAGATAACTGTTACCTTCATCCACTTTGATACCGAAGGATGCTAACACAGAAGTGTGATTTGTGATTATCTTGTCCCTTGATAATGTAGTTAGGGTATACGTAGGATTCCAAGATGCAGTGTCAATACCCAACTCCTTAACAAGACAGTCTAAATAGTGTTTCTTACATACAAACACAATGTTGTTAGAAGTTTGTATGCAGGTACTATGACGTATTTTTCCTGGAGGTGTGTCAATGTTTTTGCAAGAAAACTGAGCAAATTGTAACCAAGCTTAATCACAATTGTCTTTGAGTGGTCCACTTCAAAGTATGTGAGTTCTAAATTCGTACCTCTTCTAAAATGGCCACCAGCAGGGAAAATAGTTTTACATAGGGCCCTATGGGAAATGCATTCAAATGCCTTCTCCTCTGAAACCACGAAGCCAATTATAACCAAACTTAGTCACAATAGTCTTTGGGTTGCCTTCTTTAAATTTTGTGATTTTTATGTTCGTACCTCATCAAAAATGGCAGCAAGAGGGGAACATAGTTTAACAAAAGACTATTTGGGAAATATATTCAAAGATCTCTTCGTCTGAAACCAATTGAACAATTTTGATTAAATTTTAGCATAATAGTCCCTTGGTGGTCCCTTTCAAAATTTGTAGATTTTTTGGTTCCTACCTCATCCAAGCTGAAGTGATGAGTAGTATGGATAATAATGGATAACCTTTTGGTGACATTGAATAAAAACCAGTCACCAGGTGAGCAATACAATGTACATGTTCATTTGAGCCTCTAGTTTGTAATTTCAAATTTTTGATCTTACCACTTGTTTATTATGCCAAAATCTCATGATTTTATTATGCCAAGTTTTATTACTATTGGCTCGATGAGTACCCTGTGGTTGTTTAAATGTTGCGATCGTCTTCTATAAGTCTGTTTGTCTAGCAATCGATGACAGCGATTGTAAGAATACTTTGCCAGTTAAGATTATGTTTGTGACGATCCCGCATCAATGGATCATCGGGTAAAAACATGGATGTAGCATTGCTCGACATCTAACACTCAAACCGAGGCTAGGGGACGTTTTTAACTTACTATGAGGTATGAGTAAAGCTCATTGTTGAAAGCCTCATGGTGACTTCAAGAAGAAGAAGATCAATTAAAGCGTTATTCCATTGCTTAGATTTACAATGTTTGTGTAGAGACTTTTTCTCATTTGCATTTACTCCATATCCTTTCATTGTTTATGTAAGACTTGAGTTTGTCTCTCCTGCAGTTTGGAGTCCATAAAAAGAATTCCCTTGCGAGAGATGTATGCTCTATATATATTTCAAGTATGATGTACTTGTTCGTGAGAGAATTTCTCATATGGATGCACTATCATACTTTCAAATTTTGGCTTTTTCATTTATTGTAATTTAAAATAACTAAATACCGAAGTTACTGTGACTTTAATTTCTGCATATGCGCATTCCGACAACTAATGTCTCTTCACTGCAGATAAAATCTAAACCTTTGGAAGATCATAAACTCAAAGATATTTAAAAGCTGATAGAGAGCAAATAACCAATATGATCTAAATTTAAAGCCAAAATCAGCTAAGGACAGAGCTTTGCATGAGGGAGATTCTCCTTAGTTTTTAACAAAATTTACAAAAAATTTAGATATTGTAAGGTTCCAAATATAATCGGCTTTCTGGTCAGCACCGAAATACTGACTACTTTGCTGGTGAATACCCTCGGGGACTAACAGTCCACCAGCAGTGGCATCGACCCAGTGGTAACAAATAACTAAATATCAACAAATTGTTGATGTGACTACCTGCTTATTATGCCCACATCTCATGATTTTATTATGCCAAATTTTCTAAATACTGGCCCGATGAGGGCCCTGTGGTTGTTTAAATGTTGTGATTGTCTTCTATTAGTCTGTTTGTTGAGCAGTGGATGACAACAATTGTAAGGATACTTTGCCAGTTAATATTATGTTTGTTGACGATCCTGCATCAATAGTTCAACAGGTAAAAACATGAATGTAGCATTGCTCGACATCTAGCAATGAATTCCGCTCAAACCGGTGTTACGTGACGTTTTAGCTTACTATGAGATATGACTCAAACTCATTGTTGAAGGCATTATGGTGACTTCAAGATAAAGAACAACAATAAAAGCGTTGTTCCGTTGCTTAGATTTACCATGTATTTGTAGAGACTTTGTCTCATTTGCATTTACTCCATATCCTTTCATTGTTAATTGCATGAATATTGGGAATATTGTCCCGAGGAAAATATAATGTTGCACGAGCTTACGATCAAATATAAATAATATCCATGCAAAACGCTTTATTGTATAGCAAAGATAAAACTTCTGTCAATATGGGGAATTTTTTGTCAATGACGTCATTAAATTGCTTTCTTAGGAAAATATTATGTTGCAGTACAAAAATAAATATGAAAAAGAGAGGAAATGGCAAGGAGACAACATCCCATCTCCAGGTTAAAACGACAAAAAAAAACAAAGCATTTAGGGGTCACCGTATGGAGGAACCTCACACCGTAAAACAAGGCCTTAATGGCCAATCAATTGAAACAACCCACATCCAATTGCCCGAATATCAAGGAAACTAAACTCGTTTTTTATCCAAACCCTCCCCCTATGTGTGTGGAATGGCTAAAAATGACTACACAAAAAGATTCACAGTAAAAATCAAACTAGAAAAAAAGTCCAACTTATCAAGATGAGTACCTTTAAAAACAATTACATAAAACATGAAGACAATACACATTGGTACTGTCCTGACAAATGCTCGCAGTTACTGGCAGCTAGCTAAGGACATAATTTCCGTTGACTATGATATCAAGCCTTCTTACATATGAAACTCAATTGAAATACTTGTAAATAGATTTCGTATAACAACAGCATCAATAATGAATGAAGAACGTGATATTGTGCAATGCCAAATACTTCCAATATGAAAAATTGTTTTAATTTATTTACGGTGTAAAGCATTGAGGAGCTGGTCAATATATTTGCCAACAAAAACCAAAAGTAAAGATTTTACACCAATGCTGTATTTATATCCTCTATTAATAAGTTTGTTCAACGAATCAATAAGTTTGGAAGGACAATATTTGAATTTATGCGCTTTGTAAATGATATTTCCATCGAAGTTGGATGTGAAATGCCCTGTTGTATAAGAGCCCTGCATGTAGAACCAAATGTCCTTAATGAGTCAATGTTTCTATAATTAAATTTAGAGAATGTTTTTATCAATTTATGATATATAAACCCTTGATGGAAAAGTTTTTCAGTTAGACAAAGATTCAGCAACATAACTCGTGCATATCGAACCAGTAATGAAATGTAGACCCCGTGAGAAGGGGTTAATTTACAAAAAGAAAATGATCATTCAGTAATTTGGGATTATTTACCTTTTAACATCCTTAATCCTTTCATTCCATGGTCAGTATCTTGTTCATAAGACTTTCGCAAGGGCAGTAAATCTACCAATAGAAACAGCTACATTTAATGGCATTTTTAAAACAAAACAAGAAACACAGATAGATTTTAAATGTATGGTAAAACATTTTAAACGACATCTTTTGTAGGAAAAGTACAGGCTGTCCATTGTAATTATCCGGCTAGAGGTGAGAATATATTTTAATTCAATGGCATAAGGCGGTTAATCATGAATTGCCGTTAGTTAACGGATGCGAAACTGAAAGTTTTATTCGTGAACGGTTCTGTTTTTCAAACCACAGTGTAAGTTGCAAAATTCAAGTCTTGAATTATCTTAATCTAACTTAAATCAAAACATCACTTTGTAGTTCTGCAAACAATTAAATGATTAATTAACATGGATATATCTCAAACCACGTGTCTGAAATATAACTGTAGCTGATGTAATGCAGAAACAACATCTTACGGGACAATCTCCGAAACAGAAGTGGATAGCTTTTCTTAAGTCAGATATCACCTCTGCCACACCGGGATCCAGAAGTTTTTTTTCCAGCCATGGCGTGTGCCAAACGAACGTGGTTTCTTATAAACTCTTTTCGTCCTGCAGCGGAAGTGGAAAGGACAAAAGCTGTATGCGCCGTTTCAGAACTGAAATCGTATGTCTCTCCACCACAATGAAACGAATAGAAAATGATGAAATAAATTATATAAAAAAATAAGCATTGCATTTCATGCCCAAAGCACGTCCGTATAAACAAACAGAAAACTGGCCTGTATTTTCGAACATAAAGCAGGCAATTTTGTTGTTTCAAATAAATAATAATTATGGAAGAAAATTTCGTGCCGATGGCACGACTTAAATGAATAAATTGATGAAATTGTCGTGCCGAAGGCAATGCAATTACCAATATAAATAAATAACGGTCAACAAATAAACATTGGCCCTCCATGGCAACTCGTTCAATATTCGGCAAACATCGGGTGAATTCGATCAAGCTTGAGTTTCAATTTAATTTTATACCTCCAGAGTGTAAATAAAGTTTCAACACTTTTCAACTTTATTATGATGCATTGACTGAACAAATAAAATCAACGAAACCTCTGCCATGAAAACAGAGAACGTGGATGTAGTGACAACATAAATAAAAATGACGGCAAGTTGATAGCCAAACAATTGCATTCGTCAACACATGTACATTCAATAGTAAATATCGAAATATGTCCATGTTACAACTCCAGTGAACTCACTGATATTGAAATTACCATGATATATCCTACCTTGAAGATAAGAAATTACTTTTTCCTTTATTTGAACACTTGTATTATGTGAAATTGGCGTGAATACTTGGCTTAAAACTTCAAAATAAAATGACATAACGTTTTAAAACAAAATGCTCAAATTAATGTGAAAACTGCCAATAGTCAAATGAAAACAACTTAGCATCTGCTACACCGGCAATATACAACTACATGTCACGGACCGACAACTATAGAGAAGCTTTTGAGATTGCAGTGCGTTCTGATGTAGTAAAAACTCGTGAAATATATGTTGGGATCGTGAATACTGGGTATTTATTTGATTTTTTTTCTGACTGGAAGACAGTGAAAGGATATGGATTATATGCACATGAGACAATGTCTCTACAAATACATGGTAGAAACTAGAAAAGTCACCATGAGGCCTTCAACAATTAGCTTTGCTCATAAATCATAGTAAGTTCAAGACGGCCACTAGGAACGGTACCAATAGATTTCTTTACTAAATGTCGAACATCGCCGGATCCATGTCCTTTTTGTCATGGATGACGGGTCATAAACAAACAAATTAAACTTGTAAAGTGCTATTGTAATCACTGTCATCCGTTGAGAATATTTAGGTAACTTACCCACACCTGCCAAGTCTCACAAACCGCTATTTCCAATACAATAAACGTTATTTTGATACAGCTAATTCAATTTCGAGTATTTTCAAGTGAAAACATAAACATGATCGGAGAGGGGGTTCAAATAAAAATACTTCTGTTGCAACGTAATTTATCCAGGCGACGCAAAGTATTTTTTGAAAAATTTAAAGTCACACATATCTCAAAATATCACATTCACGCGCAGCTCTGCTGCAGTTTTCTTGTTCACAAAATTGCGCCACAAGATATATATGACGTCACTATGAAAAGGGCGTTGTAAGCACAATACGGAGAAAATGGTGTGGTAGAGGTGATAATTTGATGAAGGAAGAGCTATGCACATCTGAGATTGCCAAAGTGAATGCTTTAGTCCAGATGTCTACATTCCAACCACGTTTTGATAAGGTTTAAATACAGTATGCGCGCCTATAAACCAAACAGAGTTGTATTTTGAAGAAATGCATGTGGAAAGATAACAGGAAACATTTACAATGGCCGAAAATTACAATCAAATGCCTTTTGCACTTTATCTTATAATCAAACTAAAGTCCCAACATTTGTAAATAAAAGCACAGACTTTTGAAAACGTAGTTCCTTAACGATCATGTTAACAAATAATATTCCGTGTATAAATTCAATTAACATTAATTACATAGAATAACGACAGTAGAATACCGAAGAAACAAAGGAGTGTTATTTACAAAAATCGAAGTCCAAAAATATGGCCACAACGAGAACACAGAAAAGAATGATATTAGACAGTACAAAGCATAGGAATTAAAACACAACATACAAAACCAAGACACTCATAATGTGAACTCCCATGAAATTGAGAGTGACATCAGGTACTCCGGAAGGGTAAGCATGTCCTTTTCTGTTAACAGCACCCGTCACATTGTAATACTATGAAAATGTATAGTAGATGTGCATAACATGAAAAAAGTTAGGCATATTATCCATTTAACAAAATCAAACATTTCCCATCTGTTGTATCTGTACTGTTATTGATAATATAAACAGTACACTGAAATGGTGAATAGTGTTGCAAAGGTACACTTTGAAAAAGAAAGAACAATACAGACAAAAACAAGATAAACTGTAAACCATCAAACGGGGGGGGGGGATAACAAAGTTGTAGTTGAAAAAACTTTATTGATACCTACGTTAGTTATAAGCAAAATCAGAGGCTTACATCTGAATTTTATTATACTCTGTGACAACCTGAAAAATTGGGAGAGAAAACAGATATTATTATATTAGTCGCTTGAAAAGTTTGGGTATATAATGAAATAGTTGTCCGTCCTTCCTTCTGCTCGTCAATAACAGTGTGAGTGTTATTATTATATTTTCATTATATTTGGATGAAGATAAATCTATTAAATGTAACTACACAACAGAATATTGTGAATATCAGTTCTTCACGTTGATTGCATAATTTGCTATAGATATCGATTAACGTACAACTGTTGATTAGCTAGGCTATGGAATAACCTAGCTATATAGATAGTTCTCGGGGGGGGGTGAGGAGTACGCTTGTGCAGAAGACTATTGACCAATAGGAATTTCAGATTCCCGAAAATCAAAATGGCGTCCAGTTTGGTCCTGATAAAACGGGGCGGGGTTTAATTTTTCTGTTTTCTTTTGGAAGTTGAAAAGTATTATATACATTTACTATAGGTGGTACTGGGAACAGGTTTGTAGAGGATGATGGGATTGGTATTGCAATATCGCTTAACCAGATTAATAAATATAGATATGATAAAAAGAATAAGAACAGTAATGTATAAATTTAAAACCAGAAGTTAATTAATAAAGATGAGGTATTGTGCAATAATCAATAATATACAAATACTACAAAAGAATTTTCAATTGTGTTAAACAAACGTGATTGTAGTTTGTGGAGATACTTAGGCAATGGAGAACGAAAGGTGGAAAGAGATAGAATTGTGTTTTTTGCAGAAGAATAAAGAGCTACCGGTGTTTATTTGTATGTGCTGTAAAAGGTTTATGTTTCGAAGCCAAGTACACGAGAAAGAATTTAATGCAAAAGATGAGAGGTTGAAAGAAATGTTAAAAGGAGAGAAGCATATTGTGTGTAAAACGTGTAACTCTTGTGTGTGTACGGAGGCTATACCTCCTCAAGCAATGATAAATAATTCAGAAATAGATAAAGCTCCTTTTGAAGAATTCAATACGCTATAACAACATTTAATTTCTCCAGTTTTACCTTTTTACAAAATTGTGATTTTACCTAAGAGTGATCAGCGAGCTGTACATGGTCCAGTTGTATATGTAGAATCCGACATGACAAAAATAACGAAAATTATTGATTTGAGTATACAAATACATCATCCTTGTCAATCAAACACGCAATTTTCTATCTAAGGCTATTCCATAGCCTAGCGTATCGTAAACCGTTATCCGATTTATATCATCCACTTATGTTTTTAAAGTCCCCTCGTGTTTTCTAGTTATAATTATATTTAAAACTTTCAACAAAGTATTTAAAGTTTTCATGTATTATTTCCGTCTAGAAGAGGAAGATAAACAACCGTTATTCAGTTACATAATTCATATAAATATAGAATGTATGACAAGCAATTAGCGACATTTAAATACTTCCAGATAAAATTATGGAAAATATACTCTGCAAGTTACAGCCATTTGAACTGTATTTATCCGTACTCTATGTTTGATATTACTCAGACACACGTAATATTTGTGTTTATTTATGCAAATTATTGTGTATTTAAATATATTGACATTTACTTATAACTATGGTAGCCTAAGTGGACTTTAAATTCTTATTATTTTGGACACATAGCTTATGATTGCTAATTATTGTATTTTTCAGGTTTTTAAATATTTGTTCACCGGCTAATTGAAATATAGATCCACACTTGTTTTTATTTTGAATTGGGCCACGAACTAGGTTATACTCACTGAGCCCGGCTCAGTACAGAAAAAACACTTGTGTCTCTTCCTGTTCCTGAACAGGAAAAACACTAGATCCAGCCTGAGTTCCAGATCTCTTTTGGACAACTGGTAGCACCGTTCGTGCTGCAGGCAACACAGTTACAGGACAACGTTTCTTCCTGTTCTCGGACAGAAGACAACACAGTCACTCAACTACGGTAACACCGTTCCTGTTCCAGGCGACAAAGCTACAACTGGATTAAACAACGTTTCATCAACATGAGTGTAAATTCTACAGATATGCCCGAGAAAACCATTTCAACAGTTCCGGACACTTACAGAGAAAGGGCAAGAACAGTATTCACACACATGTGACAAATATTGTCAGGACATAGAGTTTTTATGGACCATGCTTGAAACCCTGCTACAAGAAGCAGATGATCCTCCCGCTAACGTACGGGACCAGTTAAACCTTGGTCAAAAAATTGCACAAGCAAACACCAGGTACCAGAAACAACTCGGGGCCTATAAGGACTTCCTGAAATCCAGCAGGACCGAAGACAGCAAATATGACTTGGAAGCCTGCGCAACAGTGTCAGGATTCAAGCCCAAATCAATTGAGGAGCGGAAAGACATCCTCAAACAAAACAACGTATGTTTAAGGTGTTGCGCCTCTACAAGACACAGGAGCAGAGACTGCAAGGCGAAGATTTCCTGCAGCGACTGCGGAACAAACAACACACAACTGCCTTGTATGTTGTTAGAATCAGGCAGGGATCTATAGTTGGCCCCGTACAACATCACGGCGGGGAGACAGAACAGCAGAACGGCAGGGAGGCAAGTAATGCCAGCAGTACTGACAGAACAGAAAACTCCTCTTGTACAGAGATCTGTGGAAATAACACATGCAAATCATGTGCCAAGATCATCCCTGTCAGAGTACATCATAGGGACAACTCAGACAAAACCAATGAAATGTATGCAATTCTTGATGACCAAAGTAACAGGTCCCTGGCATCACCAGAGTTTTTTTTAATTCTTCAACATTGAAGACGAACCAGAAGATAATTGAAGATAGCAGGAAGATAATGCTCTCATAGGAAGAGACTTACCCGAAGTTCATCATGTCCTAGATCATAGATATGGACCACCTGGATTCCCTTTCGCTCGGAAATTAAGACTGGGCTTATTTGTCATTGGAGAAATCTGTCTGGACTATCAACACTTGCTTTAATACTACAACCAAAACAACAGACATACCAGAATATTATATCTTTGCTAAGACAAAAGATGACGACAAACCAGGAATGTCGTATGAAGATAAAGTATTTATGAAACAAATTGCCAAACAGTTTACAAGAGATTCCACAGGCAGTTGGGTATCTCCGTTACCATTTCGGACACCAAGACAACGACTTCCAAACAACAGACAACAAGCTGTTAAAAGAGCGGAATTCCTCGAAAACAGTCTGAGGAAGAACGCCCTCAAAAGAGAACATTTTATAGAATTTATATCAAAGATATTAGACAACAACCATGGGGAAGTTGCTCCGCCATTGCAGGAACAAGAAGAATGTTGGTATTTACCTTTGTTTGGAGTATACCATCCCAAGAAACCTGAACCTGAACAGATCAGGGGTGTGTTCGATTCCTCCGCAAACCTCGACGGAGTATCTCTCAACAATGTTTTGATGTCTGGTCCAGACCTATCAAACAGCTTACTGGGACTCCTGATATGTTTCAGGAGAGAGATGGTTGCTGTTACTGCTGGTGTTCAACACATGTTCCATTGCTTTGTAGTGAGAGAAGATCACAGTAACTACCTTAGATTCCTGTGGTATAAAGACAATGATATCGATAAGGGATTGATAGAGTACCGAATGAGAGTCCATGTCTTCGGCAACAGTCCATCCCCAGCAGTGGCAACGTTGGGGCTACGCAAGATAGTACAGACTGCAGAGCCAGAGTACGGCCAAGATGTTACAAATTTGATACTAACGATTTTATATGTTGATGATGGATTAACTTCGTTCCCAACAGCAGAAGAGGCCATCAAAGTCGTCAAAGACACACAAGCAGAATTGAAGAAGTACGGAAATCTCCGTTTGCAAAAGTTTGCATCCAACAGTTCTGAAGTTATGTCTGCATTTCCAACAAGTGATTTAGCTACAAACTTGAAAGATTTGGATCTTGAAGCCAGCAACAAACCACTCCAGCGTAGTCTTGGACTAATATGGGATGTCAACAAACACATGTTCCTATTCCAGCTATCGGTGGACACGAAACCTATAACAAGACGAGGTGTATTATCTGCGATAAACAGCATATATGATCCACTTGGATTCTTAGCTCCAGTGATCATCCAAGGGAAGCTGATTCTAAGAAAATTTACTTCAACTACAGTTAATTGGGACGAACAAGTCCCAGATGACATTGTATGGGAAACTTGCCGAGATGAACTGCAAGAACTAGAGACATTACATGATAGTGAGATTCGACCTCATGTTTCTATAGAGATATCTGTTGCCAAACACTCGCAACACCAGATAATCCTAACATAGGGACTGAGATATTCCAGAACTTCTCAGCCTGGGGTGCCCTAATACGTGAAATTACATTCCTGAAACGTTCATCCAGTTAACATCTGAACGGGAGTTCTAAGCTTGAACCTGTCAACACTTTACTTCAAGAAGCAGAAGATTTCGTCATATCAACAGTACACCGTGAAGTTTATGAAGAAGAATTAGACTGTACAAGTCACAAGACACCTCTTGGACAAACTTTTCCAGATACTTCTCCGGATATTCCTATTACAACTATAACAAATTCCTAGGAAGTGGAAGACTCCAGCACATCTCTACCTGGATAAAGCTATATTCTATTTTACCGTATTTATGGTTCATTTGTGAATTCAAGATCAGTTAATGATCACCGAGATAATTCGTCTGGTGGAAGATAGTGTATAAAATGTATATAAATTATATTCATGAAATATTGTGAAAAGAATTTAATAAATTTCTGTTGTTCATTTAAAAGAATAGTGATATCAAGAAGATATCAGACGGGGAGTGTATTGTCACATTTAGTGTAGTATCACGACAAACATTCCGTCAATTCCGTATTTCGGCCGTCAATTACACCTGAGGTTATCCATCTATTATCCGCTAATGTATTGTCACAATTAGTGTTGTATCACGACAAACATGGAGAAACTCTGAATGCACCGTGTGTATTTTAAATAATTGGTTTCGTTTCCCTACTCCTTTTTTCTCGAAATCGTTTTCTGAACGTAGATGGATGTCCAGATAATTGTTTGGAAATTGGAACCTAGTTCAATAACAGAGTGAGCGTTATTATTATATTTTCATTATATTTGGATGAACATAAATCTATTAAACGTAAATACACAACAGAATATTGTGAATATCAGCTCTTCACGTTGATTGCATAATTTGCTATGAATATCGATTAACGTACAACTGTTGATTATAAATATATTTAAAACTTTCAACAAAGTATTTAAAGTTTTCATGTATTATTTCCGTATAGAAGAGGAAGATAAACAGCAGTTATTCAATTGCATAATTCATATAAATATAGAACGTATGGCAAGCAATTAGCGACATTTAAATACTTCCAGATAAAATTATGGAAAATATATTCTGCATGTTACAGCCATCTCAACTTTATTTATCCGTGACTACACCGGAACTCTATGTTTGATATTACACAGACACAGGTCATATTTGTGTTTATTTATGCAAATTATTGTGTATTTAAATATGTTGACATTTACACATGGTATGGTATGGTAGCCTAGGTGGACTTTAAATTCTTATTGTTTTTGCCACATAACTTATGATTGTTAATTATTGTATTTTTCAGGTTTTTAACAATTTTTTCACCGGCTAATTTAAATATAGATCCACACTTGGTTTTTATTTTGAATTGGGCCACGAACTAGGTTATACTCGCTAAGTCCGGCTCAGTACAGAAAAAAACACTTGTGTTTCTTCCTGTTCCCGAACAGCTACTCTTCCTAAACCAGTGATTGGATTTAAATGAAGCTTAAACAAAATCTTTGACATAATGTAGACGTACATCTCTTATTTCAGTATTTGATTTGCTTTTTTATATTTTATTTTATTTTCATTTGGGGGGAGGGGGTTCGTAACAAGACATGGGCTAAATTATAGCATAACAAGTGGGTAAGCATCTCTTATCACCACTTGATAGATGTACATGAACTTATTATGAGGTATGAGCCTCATAGTGATTTAAAGATGTAGAACAACAATACATGCGTAGATCCATTGCTTTGTTTTACCATGTTTTTGTAGATACTTTGTTTCATTTACATTTACTCTTTACCTTTTTAATAATAATATAGATGTGTACTTCCTATTTCAGAATTTTATTTGAATGACTTTTAATTTCCGGAATCAAATGAATTCATTCTCAATAATTCATTTGTGATTGATGAGAATAATAGCATCCAATATCTGGCAACAATGACCAGATGCATAAATCATAAATTACAGATAATATTTACAAGCAGATTTTCATATATCAAAGAATTCAATTATCCATATAATTATACTTATTCTAGTGCAACGTGCAGCAGGTCTATCGAACGGTCTATTTTTGTATTTTTTGGTTCGTTACAAGATTACACTAAGGAATCCGAAGGGTCAATCGGTATATATTAATATCTCGATATCAATGTTAATATATATAACAAACAAAGTATCTAAGCAGCAATATCTATATACAAGGTTTTTATCTTTATTTTCCATATCTATATGTGCAAATACTCGATGTTGGTTATAAGCTAGCTGCTTATAGTCGATAGTTTATAAACGCAATGTCCAATAAAAATTATATCTCCCATATACAACACAACTATACTACCTATAATATCAAAACTATCTTATATAAGCACAATGCTTATAAACCTTTGTTTTATATATTCACACTCTATTTTGTCCTTTATCCTTGTATCTCTATGTATAAACCTATCTTTACCAATACCTATAAACTTTTGTTTTATATATTCAAACTCTATTTTGTCCTTTATCCTTGTATCTCTAGGTATAAATCTATCTTTACAATACTTATAAACCTTTGTTTTATATATTCACACTCTATTTCGCCCTTTATCCTTGTATCCCTATGTATAAATCTATCTGTACCAATACTTATAATCCTTTGTTTTATATATTCACATTCTATTTCGTCCTTTATCCTTGTATGTCTATGTATAAATCTATCTGTACCAATACTTATAAACCTTTGTTTTATATATTCACACTCTATTTCGTTCTTTATCCTTGTATCACCATGTATAAATCTATCTGTACCAATACTTATAATCCTTTGTTTTATATATTCACTCTCTATTTTGTCCTTTATCCTTGTATCTCTATGTATAAATCTATCTTTACCAATACTTATAATCCTTTGTTTAATATATTCACACTCCATTTCGTCCTTTATCTTTGTATCTCTATGTATAAATCTATCTGTACCAATACTTATAAACCTTTGTTTTATATATTCACACTATATATATTTCCTCCTTTATCCTTGTATCTCTATGTATAAATCTATCTTTACAAATACTTATAATCCTTTGTTTTATATATTCACACTCTATTT
>MJUU01026463.1:69233-86381 GCA_002080025.1 Modiolus philippinarum
AATACTTATAATCCTTTCTTTTATATATTCACACTCTATTTCCTCCTTTATCCTTCTATCTCTATGTATAAATCTATCTTTACCAATACTTATAAACCTTTGTTTTATTTATTCACACTCTATTTCGTCCTTTATCCTTCTATCTCTATGTATAAATCTATCTGTACCAATACTATAATCCTTTGTTTTATATATTCACACTCTATTTTGTCCTTTATTCTTGTATCTCTATGTATAAATCTATCTTTACCAATACTTATAAACCTTTGTTTATATATTCACATTCTATTTTGTCCTTTATCCTTGTATCTCTATGTATAAACCTATCTTTACCAATACTTATAAACCTTTGTTTTATATATTCACACTCTATTTTGTCCTTTTTCCTTGTATCTCTATGTATAAACCTATCTTTACCAATACTTATAATCCTTTGTTTTATATATTCACACTCTATTTTGTCCTTTATCCTTGTATCTCTATGTATAAACCTATCGTTACCAATACTTATAAACCTTTGTTTTATATATTCACACTCTATTTCGTGCTTTATCCTTGTATCTCTATGTATAAATCTATCTTTACCAATACTTATAAACCTTTGTTTTATATATTCACACTCTATTTCGTCCTTTATCCTTGTATCCCCATGTATAAATCTATCTTTACTAATACTTATAATACTCTGTTTTATATATTCACACTCTATTTCGTCCTTTACCCTTGTATCTCTATGTATAAATCTATCTTTACCAATACTTATAAACCTTTGTTTTATATATTCACACTCTATTTCATCCTTTATCCTTGTATCGCCATGTATAAATCTATCTTTACCAATACTTATTAACCTTTGTTTTATATATTCACACTCTATCTCGTCCTTTATCCTTGTATCCCTATGTATAAATCTATCTGTACCATTACTTATAATTAGGGATGTCGACGAGTACTCGAATACTTAAATATCGCTCGGAAGGTACGAGTATCGAGTACCTAATTGGTACTCGAATACTCGGCATTAAAACTGCCATTCACTGTTAATCCGACTGCCTCCCAATTTCAGAGCATTGCGCTTTAAAACATAATAAATTCGTTACTGTCCCCCTAGAGAGACACTATTAACTAAAATATATTGAACATCTAAAGAAATGTGTACTCAGTCTATGCTATTTAAAATTCAAAAGCAAATATCTCCCCAGATATTTTTTTTATCATGTTATATTTCTTACAAGCGATTTTTGTAATAACATAAATAAAAATCTAAAAAAAGCGAGACATTTTTTAATCTTCAATTTCATTTTCTCACAAAAAATACCAGTTCATCCCAAAATTGCAAAACTTCAAAAAAAAAAAGCAATGAAAACTGAACCCTTTGTCGTAACAAGTATAAGACATGGTTATAAATAATTTTGTTGGTAGCTGTAAATAAAATAAACTTAGCAGACTTTTCTTTTCGTAGGCATTAGAGCAAATTTGTGGCTGTTGCTTTAAAATGAATTTATATTTGACGAAAATCGACTTGCTATATATCGACATTTGAAATTAAAATGATACATACGAAGAATCGATTTGACTAAAATATGTAGGTACATGTAGCTGAGCAGCCAGATTGTTACATGTATCTAAACTGAGCAGCCAGATTGTTATCTAAAGATTTATTTGCGACTCAATAGTGCTTTTGAATAAATCGGCTATCTAATAACTGAAATGCCGAAAATGTACACTTTGTGATCAAATAATATTCTTTACTGAACAATTATTTGATTAAAACCGTGTTGTCCCCAGATGTTTATATAAGCGATAATTGTGGTTTAAACAATTTGATTAATCAGACAAACGTGTTACTAAACAAAAACAAGTTGTTATATAAAAAAAACTTGTATATAATTTCGCTTTTATTGAATGGTGTTTAATCAAATCTTTGATTGGCTATAATCATTATTTAGTACACAAACAGTAATTGGTGCTCTTGTTATGGCATTTGAGCAATATTGTAGTTATATATCATTGAATGATAAGAATCTTGAAGTCTAGTAATTTTCGTTTCAAAAGATCACCGAGTACTCGAGTGGCATTTTTCATGCATTTTGACATCCCTACTTATAATCCTTTGTTTTATATATTCACATTCTATTTCGACCTTTATCCTTGTATCTCTATGTATAAATCTATCTTTACCAATACTTATAATCCTTTGTTTTATATATTCCCACTCTATTTCGTCCTTTATCCTTGTATCCCTATGTATAAATCTATCTGTACCAATACTCATAAACCTTTGTTTTATATATATTCACACTCTATTTCCTCCTTTATCCTTGTATCCCTATGTATAAATCTATCTGTACCAATACTTATAAACCTTTGTTTTATATATTCACACTCTATTTCGTCCTTTATCCTTGTATCTCTATGTATAAATCTATCTTTACCAATACTTATAATCCTTTGTTTTATATAATCACACTCTATTTCCTCCTTTATCTTTGTATCTCTATGTATAAATATATCTTTACCAATACTTATAAACCTTTGTTTTATATATTCACACTCTATGTCGTCCTTTATCCTTGTATCTCTATGTATAAATCTATCTGTAGCAATACTTATAATCCTTTGTTTTATATATTCACACTCTATTTCCTCCTTTATCCGTGTATCTCTATGTATAAATCTATCTTAAAAAAAGATTACCAATACATATAATCCTTTGTTTTATATAATCACACTCTATTTCCTCCTTTATAACTGTATCTCTATGTATAAATCTATCTTTACCAATACTTATAATCCTTTGTTTTATATATTCACACTCTATTTCTTCCTTTATCCTTGTATCTCTATGTATAAATCTATCTTTTCCAATACTTATAATCCTTTGTTTTATATATTCACAATCCATTTCGTCCTTTATCCTTGTATCCCCATGTATAAATCTATCTGTACCAATACTGATAAACCTTTGTTTTATATATTCACAATCCGTTTCGTCCTTTATCCTTGTATCTATGTATAAATCTATCTTTATCTCTACCTATTAAATCTATAATCAAAATGATTATAGGCCTAGTTTATAAACCCATGCTTACAAACCCTGAACTTGTATCCCTTTAGACGGCTATATACATCTGTAGGTGCTGACAATATATATAGTGTAGAAGCCAAATTCTTATAGATCCTTGTTCTATATCAATTTTTTTGCTCGAATTTGTTACCTCTATTCACTAGTTTGACAGTCTCTTACAATTCAACAACATCAGACTTGGGAATATCTAGTCCCGTTTAGAATTTTACTTATCGATCTTTATACTTACTTTCTCTCGTGGAGAAGTAATGGTTTATGGCTATTTATACCGCATTTATCAAATAGACTCGTCCATAGTTTTAACATTTTAAACATACTTACAGGGGTAACAGGATATATGCCTACGTGACCACCGGTATACGAAGCCGTAATGATGTAATTTCCCCTCTGTTAATCAAAGTGCAAACAACATCGTTACATAGCTGTTTTCTAAATCTATATACAATTGAATTGTAATTTAAACCAATCGTATCCAAAACTATCACATTTGTATATTGCAATGCATTAACATTTTAAAAGTACGCACAGCATTTTTCCTTAAGCAGTTTTATTAATTTGCAATCTTTCAAATCATATGATAAGCTGGTCCAAAATTTTGATCCAGAATATAAAAGGATTTTTTACGAAATAATTTATATTTGGTTTCTGTAAATTTGGCATTCTGTTAGTTTTGCAACGTTAACTATGAAAAGTGTTTTCAACATAATGAAAATTATCGTACAAATAATAAGGCACCATATCATTAAATGACTTTTTACAAGAAGAGTCTTTTAATAACGAATTCTCTCAACAATATCTTGCAATTTCAAAGAATCAAACAATAGAGGTGAAGCAGTCTTTAAATTAGCTCATAATATAACTTGATTTTAAGGAGCATATTCAGCTTTCCACTGATGAAGTTGTCGAAATGCGCATATGCAGAAAATGAATTAATAGTAACTTCGGTATTTTTTTTATCTCAGTCCCATTTGTATTACTATCTTCCCATATTGACCAAAAAAGTATTATTCGTACTCGATTGCCAAAACAGTACGTATTTCTTAAGAAATTTCATTCTACTTGATACTGTCCTAAATACTTCATTAATTTGATCTGTCCATTTTAAAAAGAATATTAATAAACAAACCCAAAAAATATTAATAAACAAACCCAAAACTTTTCAGATACCACTTGCGCAATTCTTTCGTTTGACGTAAAAGTATTTAAATAAAAGACAGCATAACTGTTACTCACCTATTTTCTTGAGCCAATAATCATTGCTTTACATTTTGCAGGATTGAGCTTCATACTATTTTCTGACCACCATTTTTCAATTACATCAATATCTTTTATTAGCTTATCGCTTAATATCAACATCATTAAATTTGTAAAGTATAATCATCTGCATATAAATCAAAAGCAGAATTTTCTATATTCCTTATCATATTCTACATTTCAATATTATAAAAGATATGTTATATCATATTCTCTTTCGAGCAGATCTCTTCATACTTTCATTTTTTTTTTTTTTTTTATGAATATCAGTTAATTTCACGTTTTTATCATATGGGAGAGAAGCTAATTACAAAACGCATATGACACTGTATACTTTAGCCCTTTCCAGATTAAAATAAAGCATCACAAACCTCAATTCATATCGACACTGTCAAAGCTGATTTCGGCTTTGCATTTGGATCATATTGGTTATTTGTTCTCTATCGGTTTTTTGGCATCTTTGGTTTGTTGCCTTCCAAACGTTTGGATTTTGTCTGCACTGAAGAGACTAAGTTGTCGAAATGCGCATATGCAGAATTGAAATTCACAGTAACTTCGGTATTTAGTCATAAAGTATCATCAGTATTAAGCCACAATATTAATTTTGCTTTTAAATAGTGTCAACGTGTAAGTCCGGCAATGGAGATATAGATATAAGGCACACCCACTGCTTCTTGAAAAAGATATACACTCCCACAGGACTCAAAGTAGAAAGAGGAGGGGTTGATGAAAGCGAATGCATCGCAAACCAAGCGCAAAGTTCGTTCAATAATTACCGCTGCAAGTTATCTCCCCCTCCTGTGAACACGGTGTGTTATGACTGCTGTACGGCTATCGGCTGTGTTATGGAAAGCATGTGGTGTAACGAAAAAGACAATATAGACCCTAGATATATGCCAGCATATATGAAAAGAGGTATGAAATGGATCAATGGATCTGTATTTATGTTAGTCTTTTTAAAATAAGACATGTGCTAGGAGCCATCTTTAACTTACTATGAGGTATGAGCACAGATCATTGTTGAAGGCCTCATGGTTACTTCAAGATGAAGAACAACAATAAAAGCATCGTTCCTTTGCTTGTATTTTTACCATGTATTTTTAGACATTATCTTATGTGCAGTTACACCATATCCTTTCATTTAACATGTGATCTTTCAACATAATTCTGTGACAATTTGTTTCATGATGTTTGATATATTAAAACTTAGCGAAAACTGGTAGACTTTGTACAAAAACAATATGAATTCATTTCTCAAAAGATTTGGGTTAAAGGGTACTTCCCAAAGAGAAAATATCGATTCGTCATGTACCTACTATCATGTATCTTCTATTGCTGTATGTAAAGCGTTGCGTTACAAATGAAATTGAATGAAATACAAAATAAGATATTTACACATCAAATGAATCTAGATTTTTTTCATTGTAAATGAATGTTCTATAGTAAGTTTCGTGATTATACTTTCTTTATAGATTTATCAATACACTGCAAGCTCCATGTTATTTTTATCAGGCGCATCTGCACGGTATTTATGCCAGTTTCTAAGAACTCCTGTCAATTCACACTGTGTTTGAAGTCATCAGTGAAAAATATGTTCCGTATTGCACTTATAAACAAGAGCTTTACACGCAACCCTTTACAAAAGTTGAAAGTTAATCAATCAATTGCAGTAAAAATAAATATATTTCATTTTTTACATTGATGGTAATATATTGGTGCAGTACAAAAAAAAAATAACAGAATCAATTTTGCCTATAGGATCTGCTATTCCGACAACGCAAGCGGTAGCAATCACAGAGCAAACAACGCATATCTCAACGACAACAAATCTTCCAAAATCTCAAATGGGTAAGTCGGCCTCCGTTAATCAAATATGATAGTTTCAGCCACAGTCTCGCATCAAACAACTAAAAATCAACTCAAGATTTAAATACACTTTCTGTAGCAATTACGGCAGGAGGTAAAGTTTGTGTTGTAATAAGTCTTTCAGGATAGAGAAAGGGAAGGTTTAGGTACCCAAAAATAGGTTTAACTTAGCGATACTCTTGCTTGTGCCGGTACTAAGTCCGTTCAGATTTGTCTTTTGTCTTTTTATTGTTTTTCCTGTGACTTTCCCTAGTAGATTGTGGCATGTGATTATAATTTTCGGCCATTGTAAGTGTTTCCTGTTATCTTTGCTATATTATTTACATATTTATTTTTGCTGAATGTATTTTATATATTTTGAATTTTGTTGAAATTGTCTGAATTTGATTGAATGTTTAGTTGTTGAGCAAATATATTGCATTTACACCATTGTCTTTTTGAAATACTACCAAGATGTCTTCTCATGCAGTGGTTTGATGCCTCAGCTGGTCAATTGTTGGACTCGAAGGGTCCTCACAAAACCATTAGTTCAGTGGTAATATAATAGCTTCTTACATGAGAGCTTAAAACATCGGTATATCTTTCTTGAATGTGAGAAATTCGTCTTTAGGACAGAAAATTTCTTAAATGAGAGAAAGATATACCGATCTTTGATATTGATTGAATGTAAGTAGCTATTTCTTCCGTAAAATTTATTTACAATGTCCCAAAACTTTTTATTCAGAAGCAATGAACATACTACGATGATGTTTATTTCGCTGAACTTAATTACTCTTCACTTAGGGGCCGACTCCGACCTGCCGTCGGGTGTGGGGTTTCCTCGCCGTTCATTGAAGATATTATGGTGGCTTTGAGTTGCTGTTACTCCCCTTTGTGTCGTTGTTTCTTTGACACATTCCCTGTTTCCCTTCTTTTTTTTCTATTTCCACTGTGACGTCACGCTTTTTGTGATGTTTCATGATTGATACTGCTGCTGTTTCATAAAAAATAAACAGTTATTTCTGACCACTTACCGAGGGGAGACGAGTGCACGTGAGCTCATTTCAACTTGGTCGTTTCACACCGGAAATGACCACATACGGAAGAATACAATGTCTCTGCAGAAGACCGATAGGTCCTAAATTAAATTCCCCAGATTTTGTTTGAAGAAAATAACCATGTTACTATGTGTTTAGTAAAGATTTTATAAATCTGCACTGCTGATGCTAGATTGAGGGGACCTTGAGAGGGTTCTGCTACTACTGTGCTGCTGTAACAGGTAAAAGGTGATGGGGACAGTTTTATGGTGACGATCATGTTGATGAGCTTCAAAAGTAATATTTTTTAGCTCACCTGACCCGAACGGTTAGTGTGTGTTATTGTCATCACTTGGCGTATGTCGTCATCCGTCGTCTTTTCATCTTCTCCTCTGAAACCACCGAAGCAAATTCAACCAATTTTTATTGGAATCATATATGGAAGGTCATTTACAGTGGTGGCCGGAAAACCGATTTTATTTAAAAATTTGCAATATTTAAATTTACGAAAATTTTGTTAAAACCTAAGGAGTATCTCTTTCTTGCATAGCTCTGTCCTAAGCTGATTTTGACTTTAATATTCAGATCCTATTTGTTATTTGTTCTATATCAGCTATTACACATATTTCTGTTCATGGATTTCAAATGTTTTGATTTGGTCTGCACTGATGAATAGATGTTGAATGTTGAAATAAGTTGTCGAAACAAACATATGCAAAACCTAAATTCCAGTAACGTCGGTATTTTGTTATTTATACAATTATTTATTCATTCCGACAAAATAAAACACGACCGACAGCGCAGAACGCAATTCTAACATTAGAAATATTGAATAATCACATTTTCATCTTCTCCCATTAAAACACTGATAAGCAAATTCATCCAAAATGTACAGAGATGATCTATGGGAGGAGGTTCTTCGCAAAGATTGGTCATTTCGTTTCAATCCGATAAAACACAGCCGTCAGCGCGGAACATAGTTTTATTATTTAACCTCTGGGAACTCTCTAGAACTACTATAGCAAATTCAACCAAACATGACAGGAATGATGTAAAGGAATGATGTATTAGAGATCTTTTTCAAAGATTGCTCATTGTGTTCCTATTCAAAAAACATGGCCGGCAGAGCGGAACATATTTTTATTATTGGACCTTTTGGAATATCACATTTTCATCTCTTCTTGAGCCACTGAAGCAAATTCCACCAAACATTATAAGAATTGTGTATCGGAGGTCCTTTACTACTATTGCTTATTATATTTGATATGCATAAGAAAGACATTAGTTGTCGAAATTATCACATGTAGAAACTAAATTAACAGTAACTTCGTAACTACGGTATTTTGTTATATATTGCCTCTGGGTCGATGTCTCTGTCGGTGGACTGATGGTTTTCGAAGGTATACACGAACACAGTAGTAAGTGCTTCTAGTAGCTGGCTAGCTTTCTGAGGCCTGGCTTTGGAAATGTCTTTGAGCTTAGATTTTTGTAAATACCGCTTCTTTGTTCCTTCGGTATACTATTGCCGTTGTTTCAGTCCGGTGCTTTCATCAATGCTGGCCCGAAAACCGATTTTTTTTGCAATATCTAAATTTAATAGATGATACCGAATTTTGTTTTTAACTAACGAGTGTCTCCCTCTTGATAAGATCTGTCCTTAGCTGCTTTTCTGTTAAGGTCCTTTTGGTCATTTGCTCTCTAACCACTTTTCCACATATTTCGGTATATGGATTTCCAAATGTTTTGAATTGATCTGCACTGAAGAGAAATGCGTTGTCAAAATGGTCATATGCAGAATACTAAATTCACAGTAACCTCGGTAGTTTGTTATTTGCGTCGCTGCGATGGAATGATAAGACTCTTCTGCTATTGTGCTAGCTTTATAGAGTGCATGGAAGCTTATGCTGCTGCTGTAACTTTGAATTTTGTTTCTCAATATTGTCATTTTCGCTTTCCATATTCCCCTAATTAAGGATTAGAGCTGATCTCGTACCGTCTATGGCCGAAATCTCCATATCATTACGCCATAATGCTTTGAGAATTATACTGAGCATTTTAGATGAATTGGGATGCTGCAATTTTATATATCAAATAACAATATTATTAATATTAAAAAATAAATCAAATGATGCACACAAGAACTAGTATAAAACTTCAAGAAAACTTGTGTCACATCTTTTGAACTGGGAAATGCATAGGCAGGACAGAATGCACATGAATGACAAGTTTTTGATGGTGGAATACAACAGCTACATTACATAAACAGGATTTAAGTTCACGATATTCAGTTTAAACAAATCGAAAATACATGTATAAATTTTTCAATTAGTGTACAGGTCAAAACAAACACTACAACGAAAAGGTTGAAGTAGAGATTTAGAGTTAGGGCATATCAATACATAGTCAGTACAAATCAGATAGTTAGTGTACAGGTCAAAACAAACAGTGGTAAAGATTGGATGAGGTTCAGGGTTAGGGTTAGGGCTATGGTGAAACCAGAACTAAAGATACAATGAGAACACCGTTGACAGACTAAGGGCTAGACCAAAGCTATAGGCTAGACCAATGCTTCGACAATGAAATCAAAATGTATAGATTCATAGGGCCTATGTCAAACATCTGGTTATTTTTCCAATAAAACAGGGAAGGGACTTTAACAAGGAGCCTATGGGTGTATTGAGACGCTTTATACTACTTACAGTTCTTTTGTGCTAGCCAAAAAATGTATTATTCAGAAACCTGCAATATTAGCATTTCAGAAAATTTGTGTTTAAACCTTAGAATTATTTCTTTTATGCAAAGATTTGCCATTAGCTGAATTGTTTAGGCTTTTATTATTGTTTATTATTTTGGTTATTTGTTCTCTATCAGTTTTAAAAATCTTTGAGTTTGTGGTCTTCCAAACGTTTAGATTTTATATGCACTGAAGAGACAAAATATGTCGAAATGCGCATATGCAGAATTAAAATCTAGTAACTTCTGTACTTAGATATTTGTTATCACTGGGTCGATGCCACTGCTGGTGGACTGTTAGTCCCCGAGGGTATTCACCAGCCCAGTAGTCAGTACTTAGGTACTGACCCGAAAGCCGATTCTATTTCGAACCTTACAATATCTAAATTTTTGTAAATTGTATTGAAAACTAAGGAGTATCTCCCTCATGTAAAGCTCTGTCCTTAGCTTATTTTGACTTCACATTTAGATCATACTGGTTATTTGTTCTTTATCAGTTTTAAACATCTTTGAGTTTATGGTCTTCCAAACGTTTAGATTTTATCTGCACTGAAGAGACATAAGTTGTCGAAATGCGCATATGCAGGATTTAAATTTACAGCAACTTCGGTACTTAGATATATGTTAACATCTTGTTTGCAATTTGTTCTCTATTACCATCTGGTATTTTAATTTTTACTCAGAATTTAATTTTACATTTAATTCAAGAAAATCTCATCCAACTTAATTCTATGAATCTGTATCATTTTTAGCGTTTTGTAAAACACATTCAACAGATTTTTTAACTTACAAGTGATTTGACAGGAGTGTGATGCGCTTCGTGATATGACATTTAGTTACAGTGTGCTTTGTGATATGACATTTAGTTAGAGTGTGCTTTGTGACATAATATCTAGTTGGAGTGTACTTCCTGTTATGATAATTAGTCAGAGTGCTCTGTGAAATGACACTAGATAGAGTGTGCTTTGTGACATGAAATTTAGTTAGAGCGTTCTCTGTGACATAATCTTTAGTCAGAGTGTACTTTGTGAATTGACATTAAGTAAGAGTGTGCTTTGCGACATATTATTTAGTTAGAGTATGCTTTGTGATCTGACATTTAGTTAGAATGTGCTGTGTGACATGGCATTTAGTTAGAGCGTGCTTTGTGATAAGACATCTAGTTAGAGTGTGCTTTGTGAAGTAATATATAGCTATGAGTGTGCTTTTTGACATAAAATTTAGTTAGAGTGTGCTTTGTGACATGACATATAGTTAGAATTATGCTTTGTGATATCACATTTAGTTAGAGTGTACTCTGTGATGTGTCGTTTGGTAAAAGTGTGCTTTGTGACGTGACATTTACTTTGAGTGTGCTTTGTGACATGAGAAATATTTAAAGAGTGATTGCTGACATGACATTTAGTTAGAGAGTGCTTTGTTACATGACATTTGTTTAGAGTGTGCTTTGGGACATTAGATTTTGTTAGAGTGTGAATAATGACATGATATCCAGCTAGAGATCGCTTTGTTACATGATGTGCTTTTGAACATGACATTTACTTATAGTGTGGTTTGTGACATAGCATTTAGGTAGAGTATGCTTTGTGACATAATATTTAGTAAGAGTGTACGTTCTGACATGATATTTATTTAGAGTGCTTTGTGAAATGATATTTAGATAGAGTGAGCTTTGTGACATGAAATTAATTAAGTTATAGTCTTTTTTGTGACATAATGTTTAGTCAGAGTGTATTTTGTGAAATGAAATTTAGTAAGAGCGTGCTTAGTGATATGACCTTTAGTTAGAGTGTGCTTTTGGACATGACATTAAGTTAGGGTGTGCTTTGTTACATAACATTTAGTTAGAGTGTGTTTAGTAATATGATATTTAGTTAGAGTGTGCTTTGCTAAATGGCATTTACTTAGATTTTGCTTTGTGACATAACATTTTGTTAGAGTGAGCTTTGTGATATGATATATTTTGGTAAAAATATATCATATCACACATTCCGTAGTGCGACAGTGTTTTACCAGCGGACTAGGCTCCTTGAGCTAGCCGGGAGTTTAGCGGCGAGCACTCTTTGACCCATCTTTCAAAATTACGTTTTGTCCCCCATTTTTCTTTTCTAGATTGTGGTCATGGAGTTAGTAGTCTACCTGTATGGGTTTTATTCGTATGTTTATTCTACGATAGGGAAACGGGACAGAGAAAGGGGAGGTTTGGGTACCCATAAACCGGTTTAACCCTACCGCTGGCTTTTGCTAGTGCCGGTACCAAGTCCGGCTGTCCCGAGTTCCTATCGTTGTTTATGTTTGTCTTTTGTAGTTTTATTGTGGGTTTTTTTCTTGTGCAGTTCCTATTTACTTTCTGGCATGTGGCTATGTTTTTCGGCCATTGTAGGTGTTTCCTGTTATCTTTTTTATTCCATAGATTATAGACATATCAATTCAGGCAATGGCATAAGGTGCTTGGTTTGTAAAGAAGACAAAAACAATACATGTTCTAGTGCTGACTACACCGAGTGTCCTTCAGACAAACCATACTGCTTGAATGAGGTTATATACTCAGCTGACGGTACTAGAGGACTGACGTATCATCGGTAAGTAAGTTGTTAACGGATATAGAGCCACAGGTAAGTTTCTGACGGAAACATAACACGGATGTATCATCTGTTATTAGTTTACTGACGGATTCATGCCTCATTTATAACATATTATAACACGGACGTATCATTGGTTATTAGATTACTGACGGATACATCACTTATTTATAACATATTAAACCACAGACGTATAATCGGTAATTACAGTTTGGGTGCTGACGCAACATTCCATCCAAGTGCACTCAAAAAGTGTTCCTCGCGTGCACTTCTCGTGCGCTTGAAAAAATTCCATGACAGCCTAGAGTGAACTTGTGACCACTTTCAAACACACTTGAAAAGAAGATGCGATCGCGGGAGTGATCGCGAAGTGCACTTGAAGTGAACTTTGTTGCACCTTTGGATTGCTCTGAACGATTGGTCAGTTCAAAACACGTGATATTAATATGACGAAATTAACTTAAAGCAAATCTCTTTTTAATTTATTTTTGATAATAAATTAAAACCAAAAAGCCATTATGAATTAAAGCGTTTTAATACATTCCATTGTTACGTCACATTATATTCTTAATAAGTCTTTCAAAAATGGTATTTTAGCGGACCTATGTTCATGCTGGAGACATTAAATTCATAAATATTTGATAACAAACGTTTGTCGCGATACCAAATTTATGCATCTTTTGTCAAAAATTATCTCAAAAGTGGGAGATACTATATGTCAGTGCTTATTTCAATTGTCGCGACACAACAGTTATATGTATTTTCCTCAAAAGTACCTTATAAGATTGAAATATTTTGCATTTAAGCTGTTTTCCTTTCTTGCGATACCAAATTTATACATATTTGATCAAAAATGTACTCGAAAGTGGGGAATATTATATGTATGGCACGCGATAGTAACAAAAATTCGGTATACCTAGTATTTCGAATTAAAACAAGGGGCTTCCGTGCAAAATACTAGGTATACCGCACGTTAACTAGCGGTTTCCGATCGGTATACATAGTATTTCGCCGAAAACCCTAGTTTCCGATTGAAATTGAACGGAAACTAGGACCCATAGTTTCTGATCAGTATCGGAAATTCGAGTTTAAACCGAAAACGCTATTCATAGTTTTAGCCAATGAGAACCGAGAAACGGACATCGCTATTTGATATTTAACGTTCGTCCATAAAATTTCATACATATATAAGTGTAATCCTCCAGTCAGGGCAGAAACTATCTGTGCAAATTTAGATTTACATTGAACAAAGATACATTAAATAAAATTTATCTTACATTTATTACACCAACAATGGAATACGCTTGTGAACTTTGGGATGGTTTTGGGGTCGTATATGCTGATAAACTTGAAAAAATGCAGCGAATAGTCACTGGCTTGCCAATGTTTGCTGGTCACGAATCACTTTATTTTGAAACGGGTTGGAATTACTTTCTGATAGATGAAGAAAAAGGAAACTTAACATATCTATTTGGTCTTTTACCTCCAAGGGTAGGAGAAATGACAAAGTACAATTTAAGGAATAATATGAACTATACAGTCACTGATTCTCGATTAGAAATAACAAGGAATTTATTTTTCCCCTAATCTATCCGTGAATGGTATTCTTTAAACATAAATGTAAGGCTCTCACCTATTATAATTGTTTCACTAAATATCTTTACAAACCGTCAACCTACTTCACATTTGGCGAAAGAAAAAGCTAATTTTGTTCACACAAGGATTCGCCATATGTGTAGTCAATAAAGATCTGATATGTATAGAGTAAATTTAATATTTAACCCGTCTTTTTCCTGTGGAAATCCGTTTGAAGATGCCATACACTATTTTTTTGAATGTCCTAAATTTAGTGACGCTCGCCATGACCTTTTTTCGAGCTTACGGTTATTTAATGTTTCTTTAGAACTTCTGTTAGCAGGTGACGAATCTTTTACATATGATGAAAATTGTACTATTTTTTCCTATGTTCACACATACATTAGAAGAACTCAAAGATTTTGTTTTTTGATACATGTATTAGATTATATCTTTATGGGAATTTTCTCTATATGTACACTCCTTAACTTAAATAGTTTTATTTGCATTTGTTTTCAAATTACTATGACTTAGTTTTTGTTGTTTTTTTTAATATTTAAATGTATATTTAATCTATGTCGCCATTAATATTTCTGTTTATCTTTATATGTATCGGGAGACGACATTTCATAATGTTTTGCAACTTTTGTCCAATCCCTTTTGCAAATTTATTTTAGCGAATAAAATATGTTTAATGTATATAATTTAATGTTCGTCCAATCAGTAACGGAAAACGGTATTCAGGGTTTAATTAAACCAATCAAAATCGTTTATTCTGTTTATCGCTTATAATTCTCTCTTTTTTATTCAAATTTCGTATCTTTTTTTATTTTATGTATTTTGATATTAGAAATTAATAATCAGATAGAGTTGTGCCTGTGCCACTTTTAGGTGCGATTGGATATCAGATTCGCTGATCATTGGTGGATTCGATCTCAACTGTCTATATTCACATTCACTAGTTAAAAGTTGAGGATATCGCCGTTTTAGACTTATTTTAAAAAGAATATTCAATTTAACTAATCTCTAGAACACTTTGTTTTATTTTCATATAACTTGATGTGTACTCTGTTTCGAAATTTAAAAAAATCATTAAATTTGGTATGAAAAGTAAATAATTTGATAAGCAGTTAAAAAATACAAAAACTCAGACTCATAAATAATCAAAACAATTCAGTGTTTTAAAACCTTTACTTCAGCATATCCTTTCCAAGGAGTTTTATAACTCGCAAAGTTAAAAATTTCATGGATTTTAGCACTAAAGAGGTATGGACAGTCTAATTTTAAGTTTACAGTTTAAACTTACTCTTTATAAATGACAAAAACAATAAAGTGTTTTGAAAATTTTACTTCATGATATCCTCTCGAAAGAGTTTGATATGTTGTGAAATAAAAAAAAATCATCAAATTTAGCATAGAATAGTTAGAAAAGTTAGATTTTATTATCAGTGGTTTCAACTAAGTCTTTAAAAATGACCAAAAACAATTCAGTGTTTTGAACATTTTACACCATAATATGCTTTGAATGGAGTTTTATTATTCGCGAAGCAAAAACTTCATGAATTTTAGCATTAAAAAGATATGAAAAGTAAAATTGTTAGTCTGCGGTTTATCCTAACTCTTTAAAAAAGTCAAAAAAAGTTAAGTGTTTTGATGATTTTACTTCATTATAACCTTGCGAAGGAGGTTGATATGTTGCGAAATACAAAAATCATCAAATTTAGCATAGAATAGGTATAAAAAGTATGATTCTGAAGAGCGGTTTAAACTCAGTCTATAAATATGACAAAAATAATTCAGTCTTTTGAAAATTTTACATCATAATATCATTTCGAAGGAGTTTTATAATTTGCGGAGCAAAAACTTGATGAATTTTAACATTAAAAAGGTATGAAAAGTAAAATTTTTAGTCTGCAATGTAAACTAACTCTTGAAAAATGACAAAAAAAAGTTAAGTGTTTTGAAAATATTACATCATTATATCCTTTTGAAGGCGTTTTATTTTCTAATTTCGAAGCAAAAACTTGATGAATTTTAGCATTAAAAAGGTATGAAAAGAAAAATTTTTAGTCTGCGGTTTAACCTAACTATTTAAAAATGTCAGAAAGGTTAAGTGTTTTGAAAATTTTGCATCATTATATCATTGTGAAGGAGTTTGATATGTTGCGAAATAAAAAAAAACTCATCAAATTTAACATAGAATAGTTATAAAAAGTAAGATTTTTAATCAGAGGTTTAAATTCAGTCTTTAAAAATGTCAAAAAAGTCAGTGTGATGAAAATTTTACATCATAAGATCCTTTGGAAGGAGTTTTATAATTTGCGAAGCAAAAACTTGATGAATTCTAGCATTAAAAAGGTATGAAAAGTAAAATTTTTAGTCTGCAGTGTAAACTAACTCATGAAAAATGACATAAAAAGATAAGTGTTTTGAAAATTTTACATCTTTATATCCTTGCAAAGGAGTATGATATGTTGCGAAATAAAAAAATCTTCAAATTTAACATAGAATAGGTATGAAAGTAAGATTTTTGATTAGGGCTTTCAACTCTTTAAAAATGACAAAACCTATTAAGTGTTTTGAAAATTTTATATCAATTTCGAAGGAGTTTATAATTCGCAAAGCAAAGCATACCTATTCTATGTTAAATTTGAAGATTTTTTTATTTCGCAACATATCATACTCCTTTGCAAGGATATAAAGATGTAAAATTTTCAAAACACTTATCTTTTTATGTCATTTTTCATGAGTTAGCAACATATTAAACTATTTCGCAAGGACATAATGAAGTAAAATTTTCAAAACACTTAACAACTTTGACATTTTTAAAGAGTAATAGGAAAAAGAAGGGAAACGGGGAATGTGTCAAAGAGACAACGACCCAAAGGGGAGTACGTTTACATTGCAGACTAAAAAGTTAATTTTTCAAATCCTTTAAATGCTAAATTTCATCAAGTTTTTGCTTTGCAAATATTAAAACCTCTTCAAAAGTTTTTAAAATTTTTTAAAACACTGATTTTTTTTTTTTTTTTTT
>MJUU01026463.1:86581-106719 GCA_002080025.1 Modiolus philippinarum
ATTCATGAGGTTTTTGCTTCGCAAAGTATAAAACTACTTCCAGGACATGCTTACCCTTCCGGAGCACCTGATGTCACTCCCGGTTTTCATGGGAGTTCACACTTAGTCCATGGGCTGGAATAACCTCCCGTGCACCCCCTCCACTTTCGAACCCCATCCATTTTTTTTTAAGTCCGCATACATCCCCTCTTCAAAAATAAAACATGTTAACACGAGCATAACCTGCACGCACTTGTGGAATTTGGCCCATTTTTAGACCCGAGTATCGAAATTTTGGACAATTTCGTTTTTCGTTCAAGTTTTCCTTTCAGTTGCTTCAAAATGTTGACAAAATGCCTTCAAGTTATAAAAACGAGGTATCAAATGATTGCTTATTTTATAACCTTCACAAAGAACCCAAGTTTTTAAGATTTCTATGTCCAATACGTTCCATAGCGCAATTAAACGTACCCCTACCCCAATGAAATATTGACGAAAAAACTGATATTTTCATTGAAATTTCGTAGACCGTGCTTTACCTATGGGTTTGTCACTTTCGTGTGCAACGTGCGAGAAATTCTCCAAATTCATGGAAGCCACTTTCAAGTCTATGACTAGATCTGAAGGTGTGGTACATTATTTAGATGATTTTTTATTTGCCGGCCCAGGCTATGACTCAACATGTCAGTGTTTAATGAATGAATTTAATCGCTTTTGCAGTGAATTAGGTGTTCCTTTAGCTCATGAGAAAACTATTGGTCCAGTACATGTTTTAACTTATTTAGGTCTTGAAATAAACACAATTGAAATGCTAGTAAAGATTCCACAAGAAAAATTATTAATGTAGAAAGACACTATCGCCTCTTTGCTGGTCAAGAAAAGGGTAACATTAAGAGAGTTACAATTATTTGTTGGTATTTTGAATTTTTGCACAAGGGTAATATCGTCGGGTAGGGCCTTCAATAGGCGTTTTTATGATGCCATGAAAGGAGTAAGTAAACCGAAACACTACATTAGACTTACCAATTCATTAAAAGAGGACATTAGAGTCTGGGCGGTTTTCTTGGAATGCTTTAATGGCATTTGTTATTTCCCAGATTTTGACTGGGTATCAAATGCAGATTTACAGTTGTTTTCAGATAGTTCTTCTGGTAGACTAAGTGGTTGTGCTGCTTACATGCACCCCAAATGGGCATTTTTTGCTTGGCCTTTAAGTTGGTTATATGGTGATATATTAAGGGACATAACCTTCCTTGAACTTCTGCCCGTTGTGTTAGCTTTTCATCTCTGGGCTGAACAATTATCAAATAAGAAAATTATTCTTCAAGTTGACAATTATGCATTAGTCCACATTTTGAATACCAAAACTTCTAAGTCAAAGAGAATCATGAGCGTATTCCGTACCTTAATTTTACAAGCAATGTTATTCAATATTCAGTTCAAATCATTACATATAAGATCAAAAGCTAACGGTATTGCCGATGCTATTTCTCGTCAACAGTGGTCACGATTTCGCCGATTAGCTCCAGATGCCCTGCCAGAGCCAGAAAGAACCCCAGACACGTTTCAGCAACTGATCTCAAGCGTGAATCCAACAAGTTGTTAAATGCATCGATCTCTCCAAATACCAGTGATTCTCATAAGTCAGCCATTAAAGTTTTTGACCAATTTCGGATGGCACACGGACATAACAATATTTAGCCGCCCCCAATGAATGTTATTTTTGATTTTATATCTTATTTATCTGTCCAGGGTTATGCCCCATCCACTGCAAAATCTTATATTTTTGGTATTTCTTTTCAATGTAAAATGTTAAATGTTAATGATGTATCGCAAAATTTTGTTGTGAAGAAAATGTTATTAGGTATGGAGAAGCTTGATAAGAGAGTTGATTCAAGGTTACCCATTACACCATTGTTATTGGAAAACATCGTTAAATTTTTGCCATCTGTCTGCACTTCGCAGTATGAGTCAGTTTTATTTTCCGCTTTATTTAGCGTGGCTTATTTTGGATTTTTTCGTGTAGGCGAATTAGTTGTTAATAAATCATTAGCACATTCTCATACTATACTAATTGATGACACTGAATTGCGGGACAAGAGTGTGTCCATCAATCTTAGATTTTCTAAAACAGATCAACTTGGTAAGGGAACGATAATTGAATTACAATCGACTGGCTCGAACTTATGTCCAGTCAAGCTGCTTAAGAGATATTTTGATATCCGACCTCAAAATAGTGGCCCCGCCTTTATTCATTTCGGAGGGTTGCCGGTAACACGTTACCAGTTTAATGCTGTGCTAAAGAAGGTACTTGGGGTAGCGAATATTTCGTCAAATAACTTCCGGAGCGATTCTTTTAGGGTCGGAGCTGCATCTCATAGTTCAAATCTGGGGTTTTCTGATGAAGAAGTTCAAGAATTTGGGCGTTGGGAGTCGAAGGCTTATAAATCTTACATCAGAATTCCTACAGTTCAGCTTGCAAAATCTGATGTTTTCCAATAACTTGTAAATAAGACTTTTGATTTTAGTATAGTTTTTAGTACAATTTTTAGTATAGTTTTAGTATAGTTTTGTATTGTGAACCTTTTCTGATTGTCAGTTAAGACTTTCAGATCATACAAGAATGTGGATAGTAGGCTCCTCATTGATAAGAGACGCTTTCGCAACATCAAAACTTACTGGGGAGTTAACAGACCTTGGGCTTCAACGAATAAACACATCAGTTTGGTGGCAAGGCAAGCGTGGACTAGAATATTTATTAAATTTTGAGGAGCCTCCAAATATTTTAGTGATCCACTGTGGTGGTAATGACATTGGACAGTGTGTATCATGTGGTTTGGGTCATTACGTTACTGACACTCTAGACAGAATTCGCAAATTGTTACCACATTGTAAATTAGTTTGGTCTCAAATAATACCAAGACTGAAATATAGAAATGAGATTGTACATAAAGCAGTTAATCAAACAAGGATTAGAGTGAACAGAATGTTAGCGGCAAATGTTTTAAAACATGGTGGGGCCTACATCAAATATCCTGAGATATGTGCTCAAGACAGAGAACTGTTCAAAGATGATTGTCATTTGACCACCATTGGCTATAAATTAATGTTACACAGGTTACAGCAAGGGCTCTATAATATCATAAAATTTTCTGAGAATGTTTATCCACCAAAAGGCGAAGTGGGTCCATGGCTTCCAGAATTTGTTAGCTGGTAGTTACCGCGGTCAAATTCTGATTCATTTATAAATTTGCTATACTGGTTGGCGGTGACAAGTTCTTATGAACTTGTTCAATGGCGGTTTTTATTGACAGCCAGTATTTAGCAAATTCATTAAAATACTTAAAGCATTTAATTTTCATTTTAACCTAATTCAATCAATCATTTATATTATTGGTCATTGGTTGCCCTTGGCCAATCAAAGTGACTGATATTTTATGAACATTTAAATACTTGAATATTAATTTGATATCATTATACTATTTGTGTTGCATCATTTTATTTTGAATTCAATCTATTATTTAAGTTGAAATTTGAATTTTGGAATTTATGCTCTTGATTTTAATTTTCTATTTTATGACAATTTGTATTTAAATTTTATTACAATTTGTATTTCAATTTTCTATTTTATGACAATTTGTATTTCAATTTTCTATTTTATGACAATTTATATTTCAATTTTATATTTTACGGTTGCCATAAACCCTTTTGTAATGGGTGGTAACCGAACAGAAGCCGAGATCCACATCGCCAAATAAAAGTATATTTCATTTAATCTTGTTTTCTCTTATAATTCGAATTAAAGGGGCATCTTTAATTCAGGTTATAAGAGAGACAGCCGGTTGTAGTTTAATTTTAGAATCAATGCACGATTCTGATTGGTCGTTAGTTAGAAAGAGCTCGTCAAGATATTTTACGTACCTTAACGTTACACTTTATCGCAAGCCTTGAACAGATTAGTCAGGTCAGGATATTGTTTCAATTTTTAAATAAATCTATTTTCCCACCCATGTGTAACCCTCCCTTTATCATTGTTTATAAGATACTGTTGTTTGTCTGCTCGTACTTTACAGATGCTGCCATTGTTAATGGTTATTTTATGATGTTAACCTGTATCAACGTCTCGGCTTCTGGACTTAATTGATGCACGTGGGATAACAAACCGCATAGTTTCCTCCGTTAGATGATTTCTGCCAGATTTGTGATGTTTTTATTGGTACATAGAGACAGTGTAATGACTTTTGTTCGTCTAGAGTGAGAGGTCAATGTGTCTGGACTTTGCGGTNAACCACATCGCCAAACAAAAGTATATTTCATTTAATCTTGTTTTCTCTTATAATATCATTTCGAAGGAGTTTTATAATTTGCGGAGCAAAAACTTGATGAATTTTAACATTAAAAAGGTATGAAAAGTAAAATTTTTAGTCTGCAATGTAAACTAACTCTTGAAAAATGACAAAAAAAGTTAAGTGTTTTGAAAATATTACATCATTATATCCTTTTGAAGGCGTTTTATTTTCTAATTTCGAAGCAAAAACTTGATGAATTTTAGCATTAAAAAGGTATGAAAAGAAAAATATTTAGTCTGCGGTTTAACCTAACTATTTAAAAATGTCAGAAAGGTTAAGTGTTTTGAAAATTTTGCATCATTATATCATTGTGAAGGAGTTTGATATGTTGCGAAATAAAAAAAAACTCATCAAATTTAACATAGAATAGTTATGAAAAGTAAGATTTTTAATCAGAGGTTTAAATTCAGTCTTTAAAAATGTCAAAAAGTCAGTGTGATGAAAATTTTACATCATAAGATCCTTTGGAAGGAGTTTTATAATTTGCGAAGCAAAACTTGATGAATTCTAGCATTAAAAAGGCATGAAAAGTAAAATTTTAGTCTGCAGTGTAAACTAACTCATGAAAAATGACATAAAAAGATAAGTGTTTTGAAAATTTTACATCATTATATCCTTGCAAAGGAGTATGATATGTTGCGAAATAAAAAAATCTTCAAATTTAACATAGAATAGGTATGAAAGTAAGATTTTTGATTAGCGCTTTGAACTCTTTAAAAATGACAAAACCTATTAAGTGTTTTGAAAATTTTATATCAATTTCGAAGGAGTTTATAATTCGCAAAGCAAAGCATACCTATTCTATGTTAAATTTGAAGATTTTTTTTTTATTTCGCAACATATTAAACTATTTCGCAAGGACATAATGAAGTAAAATTTTCAAAACACTTAACAACTTTGACATTTTTAAAGAGTAATAGGAAAAAGAAGGGAAACGGGGAATGTGTCAAAGAGACAACGACCCAAAGGGGAGTACGTTTACATTGCACACTAAAAAGTTAATTTTTCAAATCATTTAAATGCTAAACTTCATCAAGTTTTTGCTTTGCAAATATTAAAACCTCTTCAAAAGTTTTTAAAANTTTTTAAAACACTGATTTTTTTTTTTTTTTTTTTTTTTTTTTTTTTTGTTATTTTTATCGACTGAGTTTAAACCGCTACTTCAAAATCTTACTTTTAGCACATATTCTATGCTAAATTTGATGATTTTTGTATTTCGCAACATATCATATTCCTTTGCAAGGATATAATGAAGTAAAGTTTTCAAAACACTTAACATTTTTTGATATTTTTAAAGAGTTAGTATAAGCCGCAGACTAAACATTTTACTTTTCGTATCTTTTTAATGCTAAAATTCATGAGGTTTTTGCTTCGCAAAGTATAAAACTACTTCCAGGACATGCTTACCCTTCCGGAGCACCTGATGTCACTCCCGGTTTTCATGGGAGTTCACACTTAGTCCATGGGCTGGAATAACCTCCCGTGCACCCCCTCCACTTTCGAACCCCATCCATTTTTTTTTAAGTCCGCATACATCCCCTCTTCAAAAATAAAACATGTTAACACGAGCATAACCTGCACACACTTGTGGAATTTGGCCCATTTTTAGACCCGAGTATCGAAATTTTGGACAATTTTGTTTTTCGTTCAAGTTTTCCTTTCAGTTGCTTCAAAATGTTGACAAAATGCCTTCAAGTTATAAAAACGAGGTATCAAATGATTGCTTATTTTATAACCTTCACAAAGAACCCAAGTTTTTAAGATTTCTATGTCCAATACGTTCCATAGCGCAATTAAACGTACCCCTACCCCAATGAAATATTGACGAAAAAACTGATATTTTCATTGAAATTTCGTAAGTTTGATGGTCTAGAGAACCCGAAGTGCATCTCAATTCCCGATTCTGAAAATCGATTTTAGCTTTTCAATCTATTTTCTCCAATATAAAACAGGTTAAGACACTGTTAACATATTTTAAATGACCAAAATTTTATTTTCAAATATACCAAATATAGGGACCTTTGAAGAATTTCGTTTTTGACTAAGTTTTGTCTTTCTTTTGCCTAATATTATTTTTTAGTAAACAAATATCATTTAAAAAGGTAACAAATGAAATTTTATTATATTAGCTTTACAACCATAACAAATAATGGCCGTTTTTGGTAATATATACATCATATATCAATAAAACTTACCCCTATCCAAAAAAATTTACTCTAAAATTGTCAATTTTTGTCTATTTTCGCATAAAAATAACCAGAAGACGCAAAATGTGTGTTGTATAGGACAATGTTGCATAAATTATATTAAGATTTTATATTTTAACAGCCATTTGTTAACTTAAACTCAAAATTTTGCCCGAAATTGGTGAAAAATGGGAATTTTCAACATTTCAGAATTGTCCAAAGTCCACTGCTATATCGTTATATATGCCAAATCTGGAGGATATTTCTGCAACTATGCCAATTAATTGTACCAAGCGACACATTTGGTGTCTTAAAACATTGCTAAGAATAACAAGGAGTGTTAAATGTGACTCTGATTACAGAAAATCTTACCCCTACCCCAACAAATTTTCCCTGAAATTGTCAATTTTTTGTCTATGTTCACATAAAAATAACCAGAACACGCAAAACATGTGTTGTATATGACATTAATGCACGAATTACATCAGAATGTGGTATTTCAACAGCCACTGGTCGACTAAAACTCAATATTTCTCCCAAAATTGATGAAAAATGGGAATTTTCAACATTTCAGATTTGTCCGTATTTCATAGTTAAATCGAAATATTTGTCAAATGTGTAGAATATATCTGCAGATATGGCATTTAATTGTCCTAAGCAATACATAAATTGTCTTTTAACATTGTTTAGAAAAACAAGGAGTGTAACATGTGACACTTAATACCGAAAATCTTACCCCTACCCCCAACAAATTTTCCCTTAAATTGGTGATTTTTGGTCTATGTTCGCATAACAATAACCAGAACATGCAAAATGTCTGTTGTATATGACAATGTTGCATGGATTACATCATGATTTTGTATTTTAACAGCCATTGGTCGACTACAACTCAATATTTCTCCCTAAATTGATGAAAAATGGGAATTTTCAACATTTCAGATTTCAGATTTCAGAGTTTTCCTGTTTTTGTGATTTGTCCATAGTTCACTGTTAAGTCGCAATATATATCAAATCTATAGAATAGATCAGCAGATATGCCAATTAATTGTTCTAAGCAATACATTATAGTTGTCTGAAAGCATAGTTTAGAAAAACAAGGAGTGTTAAATATGACTCTAAATACCGAAAATTGTACCCCTACCCTACCAAATTTTCCCTGAAATTGGTGTTTTTGGTCTATGTTCGCATACAAATAATCAGAATTTGCAAAATGTCTGTTTTATATTACAATTTTGCATGAATTATATTATGATTTGGTATTTTAACACCCATTGGTCGACTAAAACTCAATATTTCTCCGCAAATTGACGAAAAATGGGAATTTTCAGTATTTCAGATTTGTCCATAAATCGCAATATGTATCAAATCTATAGAATATGTCTGAAGATATGCCAATTAATTGTTCTAAGCGATACATTAGATGTCTTAAACATTGTTTAGAAAAACAAGGGGTGTTGAATGTGACTCTAGATACCAAAAATCTTACCCCTACCCCAACACATTTCCCCCCAAATTGTCAATAGTTTTGTCTATGTTGGGATAAAAATAACCACCACGCGCAAATTCTGCGTTGCTTATAGCAAAGTTGCATTAATACCATCATGATTTGGTTTTTCAAATCCCAGTTGTCAGCTTAAACTCAATATTTTGTCCAAAATTGATGAAAAATGGAAATTTTTAGCATTTCAGATTTGTCCAAAATTCACTTTTAAATCGTTATATGTGGCAAATCTAGAGGATTTATCTGCAGATATGTCAATTTATTCTTTTAACCGATACATATGTTATTACTGTTTAGAAAAATAAGGAATGTTCAATTTGTCTCTAAATACTAAAAATCTTACCCCTACCCCAACAAAATTAAACTTAAACAAAGCATACTAATGTTTTACTTTCTTTGCAAAAGATGCATTTGATACATCATAATATGTAATTTTGACACCAAAATATGGGTAAAATTGAATATTTTGGACGATTATCGTGAAAAATGGGAATTTCAGTATTTCAGAATTTTCCGAAATTCAAAGTTAAATCGCTGAATAACTGCCCATAAACCGGGCGCATGATCTTATTTTTGATAAATGTGAGGCTCTGTGTGTATTGGTGTTTGAAAATAATATGTCATTGGACCTTTATACAATGTAAAAAGCTTTTCAAGCTGAATAAAATGAAATAAATTGTGTTGAATATGTGTGGTAAGGGGTATTATGTTTGTAATTTATGAGACTGTAGTTAGTCTAAAAGGCTTAAAAGCATACTTTCTAATTGCTAAGATATGATGAAACGATATTTAATCAACATTTTCAAGTTGTAAATCAATTTCATGAAGTATTTGCATCTCAAAATCAAAACAGCAGAAATTCTGAACAACGGAAAATTACCATTTTTCATACAATTTCGGACAGAAGAGTCGAAATGAGACCTTTTGAAAAGTTTTAATCTACTTAAATGATCTTCTGCATGTCAGTTGTAGTGAAATACACGCTAGAATTCCTATTAAACATTATCTTTTTATCATTTAGAGCCTGAATATTTCAAATTTTCTCTTAATTTTTAGGGGGAGGGGAGCCAATTTTGACATTTATGAACCTATAATTTGTCTGAAACTAAAATGTTTGCGAATAATTTGTTGCTAACATATCATAAATTATTATTGCATCGGCAATTATTAAATATATATTCAGACTTTTACGACCCTTAAGTCAAAAAGTCGAAATTGTGAAAAATCTAAAATTCCGAAAAATTACATTTTTCAAACATTTTATACCCAGAATCAAAATTTTATGGACTTTAATGGTTTTATTTTCCAACATTGTATCACAACTGATAAGTTAGGCATAAAAACTAGATCAAATGACGAGGGTGGTTTATCTGAAAGGAATTGACAGCCTAAAATCGACATTTTCGCAATTTTTTGCAGGGGTAGGGGTAGATGTTTTGTATCCCCAGATCATGAAATTGCCGTAAAGTACCCAAACTTGTGTTCATTGTAACGCATATTAAATTAGCTTTAATTTGATACCAAATTTCAGTACATATTACTTATCTGTAAAAAGTTATGGAGTTTAAAAGATGAAACTTATGTTGAAACGAAAATACAATATTTTTATTTTTCGGGTGTACTATAAAAGTGGCCCAATACTGTCTATGCGTGCAGGTTATGTTCGTGTTAACATGTTTCATTTTGAAGAGGGGACATAGAAGGACTGAAAAAAATCGGTCTGGTTCGGAAGTGGGGGGATGCACGGAAAGTGTTTCCAGCCCATGGACTAACTATGAGTGCCTTAGTTTTAAATGTCGTCTTCTTATTTCCGTGCATTGTAGCTGTCTCACGTCCTTGTTTTGTCTTTGTTTTTCTCTGTTGCCGTTTTTTCCATGTCTTTGGATTTCGATTTTTGTAGTCTTCGCTTCCCTTGTTCCTTCGGTGTTTCCAAAGGATATTATGGTGTAAAATTTTCAAAACCAGGAATTGTTTTTGTCATTTTTAAAGACTTAGTTTAAGCCACTGATTATAAAATCTAACTTTTCTACCTATTCTTTGCTAAATTTGATGATTGTTTTATTTCGCAACATTTGAAACTCTTTCGAGAGGATATCATGAAATAAAATTTTCAAAACACTTTATTATTTTTGTCATTTTTAAAGTGAGTTTAAACCGTAAACTTAAAATTATACTTTTCATACCTCTTAAATGCTAAAATCCATGAAATTTTTAGCTTCGCGAATTTTAAAGCTCCTTGGAAAGGATATGATGAAGTAAACGTTTTAAAACACTACAGTGTATTGATCATTTATAAGACTGAGTTTTGGGGGTTTTTTTTACTGCTAATCGAATTATCTATTTTTCATACCAAATTTCATGATTTTTAAATTTCGAAACAGAGAACACATCAAATTATATGAAAATAAAAATCTTTGCTCTAGAGATTAGCTTTGAATATTCTTTTTAAACAAAGTCTAAAACGGCGATATTCACAATTTTTATCTGGTGAATGTGAATATAGACAGTCGAGATCGAATCCTATTATAACCCGAGAATCTGATATCCATTCGCATCTAAAAGTGTCACATGCAACTCTATTTATTAATTAATTTATTTATATGCGAAATTTGAATAAAAAAGAAAGAATTATAAGCGAAAAACAGAATAAACGATTTTGATTGGTTTAATTAAATTATGAATACCGTTTTCCGTTTCTGATTGCACAAACGTTAATTATCAAAAAGCGTTTCCCTGTCTCGCTTCTCATTGGCTAAAACCTCGAATTTCCGATACCGATCGGAAACTATTGGGTTTTCGTCGGAAACCCCTTGTTTCCATTCAAGTTCAATCGGAAACTAGGGTTTTTCGGCGAAATACTATGTATACCGATCGGAAACCCCTAGTTAACGTGCGGTATACCTAGTATTTCGCACGAAAACCCCTAGTTTTCGTTTAAAATACTAGGTATACCGCATTTTTGTTACTATCGCGTGCCATATATATGTTGGTGCTTATTTCAATTGTCGCTACAGAACATTTATATGTATTTTTTCCCAAAATCACCTTATAAGACTAAAATATTTAGCTTTTTAGCTTTTTCCCTTTCTTGCAATACCAAATTTATACATCTTTTGTCAAAAATGACCTCAAAAGTGGGCAATATTATATGTTGGTGCTTATTTCAGTTGTCGGACACAATTTTTTTTTTTTATGTATTTTTCCAGAATCACCTTATAAGATTGAAATATTTTGCATTTTAGCTTTTTTTTCCTTTCTCTCGACACAACTTTTATATGTATTTTTCCAAATATTACCCTATTAAATTGAATTATTTTGCATTTTAGCTTTTTTCTATTCTAGCGATACCAAATCTTTACATCATTTGTTCATTGTTAAAAATGACCTCAAAAGTGAGAGATATTTCATGTCGGTGCTTATTTCAATTGTCGAGAAACAACATTTATATTTATTTTTCCCAAAATTACCTTAAATGACTGAAATATTTTGCATTCTAGCCATTTTCCCTTCTCGCGATACCAAATCTATGCATCCTTTGTCAAAAATGAATCCAAAAAGGGGAGATATTATATGTTGGTGTTTATTTCAATTGTTGCGACACAACATTTATATGTATTTTTCCCAAAATTTCTTTATAAGAATGAAATATTTTGCATTTTAGTTTTTTCCGTTCATGCGATACCAATTAATATAAGAAGGATAACAGGAAACACCTACAATGGCCGTAAACCACAATCACATGCCACAATCCACCAGGGAACCAAGTTTATACATCTTTTGTCAAAAAAACCTCAAAAGAGGGAGATATTATTTGTCAGTGCTTATTTCAATTATCGTGACACAACATTTACCTTATAAGATAGAAATATTTAATATTTTAGCTTATTTCTTTTCTCGCGCTATCAAAGATCTTTTCTCCAAAATGTGGTTCGGACTTTGTTTTCACCTTTCTTTTTACCCTTCTGGAGCACCTGATAACACTCCTGTTTTTAAGGGGTTCACACTGTTAGTGCCTTATTTTTTATGTACTGTTTGTTTCGTCTTCGTCATCAACGTTCTCTGTCTGTATGTAATCCTTATATTGCCATGTACTCTGGACATACGATTTTTTGGCTCTTGCTTCGGTATTCATTTGGAAATTTATTCTTCTTCCTTCAAACATGTCAATTGTGTGAAATATTCTATGTCAGAGCTTATTTCCATTGTATATTTTCTTAAAACTGATATGTGGGAACACCTCTTCCTGGTTTAAAAAAGAAACTTTACTTTGATATTGTGTTGAATTTTAATTTTTCTATGTTTTCCCGTTTTCGATACGTATTGATTTGATTTAAAATATATGAGAGTGGTTTTCATGAATGCCCTCATTAAAAAAAACGCTTTTGTGTTCATTTAATAAACTGCCTAAGATCAAAATAGAAAACAATCACAGGTTGACATCGTAACAGATAGTGATCGACAGGTTTCAAGTGCACTCAAATGAAGTAAAAGGGAAAACAGGAAACACCTACAATGGCTGAAAATTATAATTACATGCCACAATTTGCTAGAGAACTACACAGGAAAAACACAAATAAGACAAACGTCAACACCGATAGGAACTCGGGACAGCCGGACTTGGTACCGGCATTAGCAAAAGCCAGCTGTAGGGTTAAACCGGTTTATGGGTACCCAAACCTCCCCTTTATCTAGCCTTTATCTGTCCCGTTTCCCTATAGTATAGTCAACAACTCAAAGTTCACTAGTGGACGCGAAAATAGCTGTCATTGAATAGGTAGTGATTCCAAAAAAGTGAACTTCAAAAGCGTTCCTCGAGTTCACTTTAAGTGCACTTTATGGAATGTTGCTTCAGCACCCATCTGTAGTGTACTGACGGATACATCACTCATTTATAACATATTATAACACGGACGTATCATCTGTAATTATATTCCTGACGTATACAACGCTCATTTATAACATATTATAACACGGACGTATCATCTGTAATTATATTTCTGACGTATACAACGCTCATTTATAACATAACATGGACCAATCATCGATAGTAAGTTTACTGACGGATACATCACTCATTTATAACATATTATAACACAGACGTATCATCGGTAATTAGTTTACTGACCGATATATCACTCATTTATAACATTATAACACGGCCATAACAACGGTCAGACATCTGCTTTCTACACGAGATACAAATAGATACACAGAAGCATGTATCATTTAGGTCACAAAATGTTTCTTCGCTATTCCTTCATATAAATGCTAAAGAAATCACAGACCAATATTTAACCGTATTATGGTGAATAAAAGGATATGGAGTAAATGCACATGAGACAAAGTCTCAAATACAAATACAAATACATGGTAAAAAAACAAGCAAAGGAACAACGCTTTTATTGTTGTTCTTCATCTTGAAGTCACCATGAGGCCTTCAACAATGAGTTTTGCTCATACCTCATAGTAAGTTCAAGACGGCCCCTAGCACCGGTTTAAGCTGAATTCTTTGCTAATTGTCGAGCAACGCTACATCCATGTCTTTCTTGGTCATGGGTGCGGGATTGTCAACAAACATCAATTAAACTGGCAAAGTGTCTTAATTACGTAATTAATCAAAACAAATATTTAGTAAAAAAAATTATTGTATGATCAAAGGTTAAAAGTAAAATAAAAATGATAATATATTTTTTTATCAAATAATCCTATGTAGACTTACGCTCTACCTCAATGGTCACTTCTGTCAACAAATAAACGATCTCTGTATATAAATATCTAATTATCATTCTTGGTTCGGTATTCGTTTACCGATGTATTCAGAACGTTTTCCATTATCCTTATTAGTAGAGGAGATGGTAAATATATTTTCCTACAGGTTCCAAAGTTACACTATGTATATTTCGTTATGGTGATATATCATTTCATCACAGAATGGCTTAATATGCTCCATCAGTTTTAAAAGGTATTAGCAAAATATGTTTTTCTCATAAGTAATAATGATGTCGTATGTTGAACCATATTCCAAAGTTTCAGTCATTTGTTAAGTAAAGTTAAATTCAGTTTTCCTCAATGGTGTGCAGATAAACATGCTCAAAATATATTTAAAAATTGTATCCAAGGTCAACAGTCGAATACTAATTATGTTCAATCATCTCCTTAGTTGTTTGTAAAAGAAATCAAGTCATCAATGAAAGACCTTTGCGACAATTATGTATAATTTTGTACCTGCTGACAAAGCTGCGAATAAGGTTTCTATCACTTCTATGACAGATATACACCAAAATGTGTATATATTATCATAGAAAAGACTTCTACGACTGATAACTACAGAATTTCCGATTGAAAAACGTACAGTTTCTATTACAGATGTGCAAGTAAAGTTGAATGTTACTGGGATTACTGGGTTGGAACAAGAAAAGGTACAACCTGTCAGAAACCAGGGGTCTGTGTCTATTGTTGTCAGTCTACTGGTCAGATTCCATGCAATTTTACCCCAGAGAAACCCTCGTTTTTAGTCCAGTTTGATCAACATACACAGAAACAAGGTATAATCACACGTACACGTGCTAATGGTATTACTCAACTGAGCATCAGTGATCAACAAAAATTATCCTTAGAACTGACAATTAATAATCCTCGCTTGAGATCATATTAAAGATCAGGAGATGAGGTCGCATGAGCCATCCACTGTAAACCATCTTTTCAAGAATATAATTGAGTTTTTGGTCTTTAATGATGATAGAGCAAGATAACATTTTTCTACGCTTATTTTTTGTAAATGTTATTATCATGTGTTTCGAACTTAGAATATATTAATTCAACTTCAATTAAACGGTAATACCAATAATGAAAAAGAATGCCAATGCGAGAAAAGCTTGGCATTTTGTATTGAATGTCACTTTATGTTAAAAGTTTTAATTTCTTTACATACACTAGCAAGAACGCTTAAAATTTCATATTTTTCCTTATAGCTCCAAAATGTATGGTAACGGATGACCGTAACGGAGATAAACTACATGATTGTTCGGAGAACGAGGGGACATTCTGTATGAACAACGTCTACTATAACATCAAAACAAATCTCCCTATACGTATTGAAAGAAGGTACCGTATCTTCTAACTATCAACAATGTCTACATTAGTGAAGTAAGTTTGAACCGAACCGTCAGTCAAAAGAACGAACAATCCATGGACAAAGGCAACATCAGAAACACTGAGAAACAAGCACACCACTTGAGTACGGGACAAAAAAGAAAAATGAAAAAACACATACAGACGAACAACATGGACCCAATAAAAAACATGGGTGAGATCATGTGTACAGGTAGAGTACTTATAAGACACCTGCCGTGTTGAACATGTCAACTCCTGCAGCAAAGTCAAATCCGATAGAGGAAAAACAAACTTTAGCTGTGGAGGGAAAGAATATCGAACATGAAACGTAGAAAAACAAATATCTAAATCAAAAACCTTCTAGACAGTTGGAAAAAAAAAAGAAATCTCACTATGTTAGTGAGAATAACTGTTGTAAAGTCACTGATAATACCAAACATTACATTATATGTTCAGTAAGTCACATAGAAAAAGAATATCTCCAAAAATTCAAAACCATGGTCTATAATTTTATATGGCATGATAGATCTCAAAAAGTTAAAAGATCAGCATTATGCAATTAAAAACTTAAGGGTGGTTTAAAAATGGTGGATATTGACAAATATATTGATGCGATAAATATAGGTTGGGTGAAAAAGATAAACACAGGGAAGTTTGCTAACTGGAAAGTTATTTCTACTTTCTGTCTTGACAGTCTTGCGAAAAAATGTTCTATTCTTCAGAATGAATCTTGATCAAGATAATTCAATGTCTGAACTGAAAACATTACCAGATTTATATTTGAAGATGTGAAAATGCTGGATAAAACAAAAATATACGAGTTCCAAAACCAAATAATTACAGGACAGGTAGGCAACAAGTTATCTGAGGTAATCAATACATTCAGCTTAATAAAAAAGTTTATTATTCATTAATTGGATTGATAGTAACGTTATATATGTGAATTATCCAATTGATGAAAAAATGGGGGGGGGCGGGGCGATATCTCAAACCTTTATTTTAAATAAGCTTAAGAGTAAAACAAACTGGATTTCAGGAATCAGTCAATTAACGAAAGCCATACCAAAATTATGGTCACATATATTACAAAAAGAAAGCTCATTTAAAACTCAAGTTACGTCAAATAATGAAATATGATTAAAGGTGGGCAATAAGAATCATAACATAGGTCTTTAAACACTAAAAAGATTTATAACATCATTATCGACACAGAAACTGACATTCCTGTTGGTTTTGATAAATGGAATAGACAATTAAATTTTGATTGCTTTAGTACAAGAATTCGAAATATTTTTTTTTCCTTTTTACATTATTATTTAAAAGAAAATAAGCTGAAAATGTTCCGATGGAAGCCTTTACAGTATTTATTGCCATGCAAAGTACTGCTACAGCAATGGAAAATTTTTAACAAGTCAAACTGTTCATATTGTAATATTACAGAAGATTACGAACACATGTTTCTGAAATGCAAGATCGTAAAAGATCTTTGGAGAAAAATTTCTTTACTTTTAAAGAAAATAATTTTTGAAAAAAGGAATTTAACCTAGTTTGTGGATACAAAGTAGATGATAAACATTATTTTAGTTTTAATTTTCTGTTTTCTATTATTACATTTAGTATATACAAAGCTTACTGTCTTTCTAAACAAAAAAGACTCCATGCGAATATATTTTCTTTATTCAAAAACAAATTTAAATGTAGCTACTATATACATAGAGCCACTCAGAATACCTTTTCATCTCTTACACTAGCGAAAGCACTATCTTACCTTGAAACCGAATAAACTTTATATTTCTGTGTTTCATTATGATGATTCAAGGGTCAATAAATAAATATTATTTTGATATAATAACATTTTTTTCTGATTTATTTTGACTAAATCACATGTTTCAATCCAGGAAGTAATTAATAATGGTATACAATAATTTAAATACAATGACGGAATTAATTTCCGAGTGTTGTTTACTTATTCTTACAAACAAATTATAATTGATCATATTTATTGTAAACAGGATAATTTGGTAATTATATAGAAAACTCTTGAAGTAAGCTTGGCCTTATTAGTATTGGTTAACAGCGATCGCAATGTATGTTGTTGAATGAAAAAAAGATTTGTTGTCATCTGGGAAACAAATATCCTGTAGCGATCCACAAGCCATAAAACTTCTGTAGTGATGACTTACAGTTTCTTGTAACGTACCCTTGCTTTAGTAGTCTATTTGTAAGCAGCTTGACTCTATCAAAGAAGTCAATGTAATGACGTAAAGCCCTTGAGTAGCGAATGAGCATTGAGTTGAAACTCCATATGCTGTTGCTTTTTGAATGTTGCCATAAACCAAAGTGAAGTTGACTATTAAAAAAGTAAATTCATCGCGTTTGTCATACAACCTAGTTTGTAATGTACCTATGTTGTCAATTTCAATATGAAGTTCTAGGAACGAAGCCGATGTCGAAGTATCTGTAGTACCAAACAATACCGAAGCGTAATTCCTTTGATGAAACAAAGTCTGCTGCAAGGAGACCCACTGTCGCCAAGAAGTCTATTCTTGAGCAGATAACACAGGCATTGACAATTCAAGAGGTTTTGGACAGTATAGTTCCAGCTATATCTGCACAAATTATTGAATCAGTAACTGATAATCTCAATAAAGTAATTGAAAGTCATATCAAAACTTATATAGACAATACTGTTAAACCACTTATAGATAAAGTAGATGAGCAGCAGAAAACATTTGATGAACAAAAATCTATTATCAAAAATCAGGCAACTACCATTTTCAATCTATGTAAAAGTACAACTCAAAGCAGAGATTCTCTGTCAGAACATAATAACGAAATTGATGCCCTACACAGGAAAATTAAAGAGCTTGAAACTCGTTTAGAAGACCAGGAGCAGTACTTAAGAAGAACAAGTTTGAGGTTCCACAACATTACTGTTCCAGTTGATAATCGAGGTCGTGCTGTTCACCCAGTAGATACAGACAAGTTAATACTAGATGTGTGTAATCAAAAACTGAATTTGGATATAAAGCTTGATGATATAGGGATGTCTCATGTTATTGGTCATGTAAATAATGGGAAATCACAAGTTATTGTTCGTTTCATATCATACAGGGTACGTGAAAAGGTCTTCAATGCCAGTAAAAACTCAAAGGGGATCCTGAAAAAATATTTATCACAGAAAATTTAACCAAACACAGAACTGAATTTATTAGGGCTTTGTCAGATCTAAAATGTCAAAAAGGGTAGCAGCATTCTGGACTCATGATGGTAGAATATATGCAAAACAAACTGAGTACAGCAGGAAAGTATTAATCAAACCCTTCAATGACATAATAACATTCTTCTGTGGTAGACATGATCAGGATGAAGACCAAAGTAGTGAAGCAGATTTTGACCACTCTCCTGTCAGATATTAATAAACAATGACAAATCCTTTGTCACATCAGTTGTTGTTGTATATTTCTTATTTGCAATGAACTTGTTGTTACAGTAAACGTCATACTCTTTTCTTAAAAAAAAGGGAATTAACTGCATTTTTACATTTGTATATGAATGGTCAGTTTGAGCATGTCTGGACAGCTTGAAAATTAGTGCCATATGTTGCTGCTGTCCAGTCATCCTCAAACTACTAATTCATAGCTGTTCTATAGCAGTATATAAAATATATATTTTGTAGATCATTACAACAAAACTCATCAGTAGAATAATTGCAGTATTTGTCAGTAGAGACGCATTGTGATGTAAAATTATGTAGAAAAGCGATTTATTGATTTTTTCGCTATCTTTTTTTTCAAGTGTCCTTATTTATTACAATTGTCTACAAACAAAAATCAGCTGATTGTAATGTTTTTATTTACACACCAATTTTGGAAATACAATCCTGTAATCACGTGATTCAATTAACCAACCGAAGCGTGATACTTATTTTTAGATGCAAAGGAAATACTATGTTGATATTTGATCTGAAAATTTTAGTCTTGGTCATAAAATTATTTGCCGATGCTAAATAATGTTGTCAAGTTCATTGTACATGACGTATCCAAATAAATCCCATCCTGATATAAGAAGGCGACTTTTTTTCGAATATGTTTACCTCCGATTTTGAATTTGTCGACAAAAATGGTTGAGCCCACATGTAGGCTAGTCTATTGTTGGCGAGACGACAATATTCAAAATTATTACAACAACCATCATTTAGTATTGACAATTTTTAATTCGTTTTGTTAGGACTCATTTAAAAAATAGATTAATGAACTGTCAGTCACTGTGGCATGGGAAATTGGTTATTGATTTGTTACTGCAGAATTCACCGGGTTCTTGAATCCATGCATGATTGACTATGTGGGCGTGGCTTAAATAACTATCAATCCTGAAGTTTGCATGAATAACCGAAAAAATTAAACAAAACTTATATATTTATGAAATGCTATTTGTTTTAACGGTCTTGTTGAGTGCAATTGCGAGGGTGTCATTCGTATACACAAATGCATTTGGAAGAGGTTACTTATTTTTGTCCAGATACATAGCTCCATTTATGACTGGGAGTCCCAACTTAAGATGATTATATGCTTCTAGTATGAATACGTTCAAATGAGTTCCACAATTTGACTACATAATAGTTCATTTATTAGTATCAATAAATTAATTACTTTTACTTTACTATAATGATTGGTAGAGAATTCATTCAAGATAATATTATTTTTTATTAAATTTCCCTCATGTGATTGACTATTGAATTTTAGGTCCACTCGATAATGCCTACTTTCTTCCTTCCAAAAAATAACATATATTTCAATATACGTCTTGTATACCAGAATGCTATTTAAGTCAAATATGTCTTACCTAAGTGGTTAATTTGTTTGTTTATTTTTTCTTTGTATATTCTTATATATTTTAATATTGTGTACTTATTTGCATGTATGTGTATTTTATGTTTACTTCATTTATTACTGTCTTGTGAAGGAGATGGGCATCGACAGTTCATCTGGAAACCCTACTTATACCCTA
>MJUU01026467.1:0-10725 GCA_002080025.1 Modiolus philippinarum
CCATTGTAGGTGTTTCCTGTTATCTTTTTTATTCCATTTTGCTATATGTTGTGAGGTTCCTCACTCTGTTGAAGATCGTACGGTGACCCCTAGATGCTTTGTTTTGGGTCGTTTTAACCTGGATAAGGGATGTTGTCTCCTTGACATTCACCCCATTTCCTTTCTTTTTCATAGTTGAAGTGAAAAGGTACAATTCAATATCAAATTATTGAAAAAACTCTAAACTTAAAAAAAATTCAACGTAACAAAATTTATGAAAAAGCCATCTCTCATAAAAAATAGACCAATTAACAGCATTCCTTAATACAAGCAAAAGTTAAAAAAAAAATCAAAATTGGTTGTTCTTATTCTGTAGTTTAGATTGCATCAACAGATATTCAGTATACGGATTGAACATTGATCAACTTTTTTGTAATGAGAAACATTGGTCAGTCGTTTTCCTGTACCAAGTTAGTTATACATGTATATGGTTAAAAGGGAGATAAATTTGATTTAAATATCAAGAGAAGGTATTGATATGTTAATTCAAATTATCTCCACTTTAACTAACTTGGTACAGGGAGATAACCGACCAATGTTTCTCCTTTTTTTGGCGCATTTCCTTGCCAGAGGTCGTTTTGAACATTCCATGAAGAAATATAGCGTTGTTCCGGTTCTCTTTATATGTTTTCACTCCCCTTATTGTTATATTGATAGATAAAGCACTTAATTTTAATTTACTAAAATTGTTTACAGTAAAACAAGGAAGTATTTAGTCTTTAAATCATTTTTTTTCATTCCTCGGACAATTGTAACTTACTTCTTGACAGGGAACAAGAAAGCTGAAACATCCACACTACACATATCCATACAAAGGGCAATGTCGACAGAAACATTATTTTCCTCTACATTTAAACACATTGAGTAAGCCATTGAAAAAAATGAATCTATGATTATACAAAATAAGTTTAAATGTACTAAAATGCATGACTGAATATTTTTTAAAGATTGTGTCATAAATAAATAAGTAGGACACTGTACTATTAGTTAAAAATTCCCTCTGCTGTGAATGTAATTTTTTTTCACTTTGTTGTAAAAAGTAAGCTGTTCCACTCCTTAATTAATATCTTGTTTGTGTTATTACTATTCATTTGCGTATTCTGGTACAAGTCAACAAGTCTGATTTGTTTTCATATAAAAACAGAAGAAGGCTCTGTTCTACGGAAGCGTATTGATGCCACATGAAAAAAAAAATATCTCATAATAATGAGATAACATAAGATATCAATTCATAATCATGATTTTTTTCTTAGTCTGGCATACACTCCCATTAAGCTGGGTAATGTTTAGGTAAAGGTAATGTTCAAATATCAAAAACCGTACCTAAACATTATCCTGAAGTGGGACAAAACGTGATCAAATGTTACTTTAAATAAGAAATTTGTTTACATTTTTCTCAATTCGTCTAAACATTATCCAATCGGACTAAACCAATTATACGAACTCTTTTTTACCTAAACTCTCTGCCGAGAATTCAGCTTAATATGGGTGAAACCGAGAGAACACAAATTAATAATTACAAGATCAAAGTCCAAAGCCATGGCTAATAGGGTCTGTAAGTCTCGTACAATTTTGGAACTTCCGGGATCAAATATTGTACCCGGAAGTTACATTTTCAACAAAGGCATATGACGTTTCAAACAAATATTTGAACGTCATAATCCTCCGACGTCATGTTTTGGCGGGAAGTGTTTTTGAATTGCATGTTTATCGTAAATTCTCGTTAGTCACATGACGAAACTTACAGACCCTATACGAGAACACAAAGAAACATTGACATGAGTCAGCTACAAAACGCGGAAATAGAAACACAACATTCAGAAGCAATGCACTTTCAATGTAAACTCCGTGACATTAGGTACTCCGAATGGGAAAGCATATCCTGCTTTGCTAACAGCACCTGGCCACACTGTCAGTGAGTTACTAGTAATCTAAGGTAAAGTCAGAAATCGGTTATGTCAAAACCGGACAGACGTGAACTGAAAACGGGAAGTAAAATCAATGTAACTTCAAGATGAAGAACAACAATAAGCGTTGTTCCCTTGCTTGTTTTTACCATGTATTTGTAGACTTTGTGAATTTACTCCATATCCTTCATTCACCACTATTAATATAGCAAAATAAGCACACAACAAGAACCAAACTTGTGTTGAAGACCGTACGGTGACCCCTAGATGCTTTGTTTTGGGTTGTTTTAACATGAAGATGGGATGTTGTCTCCTTGGCATTTAGCCCATGTCCTTTCTTTTTCATGTGTACATGTTATACCTGCCGTAACGTCCACAAACAGCGAATAAAATCATTTATTATATAGATAGCGGTGATTTATCGAGTTTTCTCAGTTAAATAAATGTCATATTGTCACCGGTGAAAATAAAGGATTTCTAGTCACTGGATGACATCTTAATGAAGCGACGTCACAATGTCTCTTCAATGTCGTCGTCAAGTAAACAACTGGCGTATTGACATGAAAAAAATAATCCGAACCTAAAATCTCGGTTTTTGAGTAGAAAATCTATATAATAAAAAGCATAACTAATCGGCCGTCATGAATATCAATAAAAATGTCACTCGTGTCGATCAACGCAGTGGATTTAACTCGTTGCAGAACAAGTTCTGCAACTCGTTAAATCCTTCTGCGTTGTTCGGCACTCGTGACATTTTTATTGATATTCACGACGGTCAATAGGCCATATCCAAGTTCTGGTATTGAGATTTACCAGTTGTTGTTTCTCCGCCCTACGTCACAAACATGTCCGCCCAATGTGACCAGTTTAATGACGTTGTAGGCTTTGTGACGTAACGTTTTCTATACTGTGACGTGTTGAAAAGTGGGCCAGTAAATCCTGATACCACAACTCGGATACGATCTATTAGTTATACTATAAGTGTTACTGCACTAACTGCCATACAGGTTTATTCGCCGTGAGGCCTATTAAACAGTAGTAGAATCTTATGCTTGTGTACATGTATAGGGCATTAACCCTTACTATTCCAGAGAGCCTATTTTTAGGCTTTTCGGACTCCGTTGTATTGCCAGGAGCCTATTTTTAGGCTTAGCAACTGTTGCCTATGCATTACATGCCTTCACTATGTAGTAACAATGAGATTGACGTCATAGATGTCAACGTGCTTCTTCGGGAGGTTCCCGACAGGTGAATTTCCAAGTAAGCGGGAAGCATATTCCGGAAGATTTTTTCTTGTAAACGGATGGGCTATTTATACAGTCAAATATATTTGGATATTTTTATTAAGTATAGAATGTACAACGTCCAAAACGCAGCGGGATTCCGGAAACATTTTCATAGAAAAAATATTTTATCTTTTACTTGGTATACCCCAAAAAGGATTAAAACAAAATTACACAGTTTATTTTGCATAGAAAGACTATGCATTTTGACTAAGAATGAAAGTGCAAATGCATGCATATTTACTATATTCTCAGTTACTATTTATATTTTGAAATTGAGATCTTTTGTTTCCTTTTTTACGGTATATTTTTGTATAAGACCTTTATGTCCATTTTCCACATTATTTTGTCGATATATTGTATGTGAAACATTTGTTCTTTTGCCTTGTTTTATTGTAAGTGATGTTGAGCGGACTAAGCACTGAAAAATAAATAGACATGTATTCTATAAACTGAAATAAATATTCTCGATTCGAAAAACGAAAAAGATCAAAGTAGGAAATCCGGACTGACAACTGTTCTTTTGACAATAATCCTTAATATGTATTGATCCATGCAGCCGGATCATAAAATTAAATCCTAGAGTACACCCCTCCTACCACCACCACCACCTCCTCAAAAAAGAAATAAAATAAAGACAAAACAAAAAAACAAAAAAAAAAAAAAAATAAAAGCAAAACAAAAAACGCAATGCCTTTCAAATTATGTTTTTTTCATTCGTGCTTGGAACGAATTACGGCAAGTTCTAAACAAAGTTTTATTCCTTCTTTTACTTTTGATAAAAGTGAACAATGTACTTTTTATTTGTTCTGTTTGGCGAGATTCCTGTATTGTCTTCAGCATTTTATTACGGAAATATTACATAAAAAAGGTTACAGGCGAGGACGAAAAGATGGAAACCCCGGAGTCCGAGTCTAAAAACTGGATGAACATCTTGAACAACTTCGGGAAAATTCAGAACCAAGAAATGCCTGTTCGAAACTCAGATCAAATACTAGTAGTTTATTTCTACGCCTTTATTTTCACTTTGAATCTGAAGAAAATTTTTCAAAAGACGAACCGGTAACACGATGCACCGAAAATTCAAATTCTAGTAATTTCTATACATTGAAACATGCTCGATTCAGAAGTCCTATTAGCAGTCCGAAAAAATGTTCGTTTCCGTAGCGAATGCAGCAGTCCTTCACAACTCCTATCATATATCAAATCAAAAGAAACAGGAGCCATCAATGTAGAAAAAATACCCGTGACTGATTAAAACCCATTTTATTTTTTTTTTGTCCATCTACAAAAAGTATCATCATAGAATTATTCAAAAGCGGTGTAATTACATTGTAAACAGAAAAAGCTTTATGTACACTATCACACGGCCCTTGCAATGTTCTAATGTTGAAATTACGAACACTGAAACTCAATCGGTATTCAAGAAATATTAATGGTCATTAGAAGCAATAAAACACAATCCACTGATTCAGATAAGCAAATATGCTATTGCCTTCCGAAGCCAAAATGCATTGAAAAAATAACTAATAAAAACAAAAGACATACGATAAATTGCATGATTATGGTGAAAAAAAAACAAAAAAAAAAAAAAAAAAANCAATAAGTCACTTTGTTGCGCTGCGCCTGGTGACAAAGAAGAAGTAATCCAATGCGTGTAAAAATATGAACTTGAAATGTACATGTCCCATAGATGTGCCCTCCCCTATGACATTTAAGCATTGTTTACATCATAGGCGGCATTGTTGTTTTCTGATCCTCGAAATCTGCCCTGGCAAAATGACAAAAAAAAACCTGTCCTATCATTAAAATGTTTTTGAATAGACACCAGTCAATTGAAGTTTCGGTCTTATTATGATTCAAGATTCATTTTCTACTAGGTACTGGGGTGATTATTTGTTTTCTTGTGTCTATGACCTTCCAATAGCAATTAATGTCGAGTTGCTACCGGACACTACTTCAATGGAAAGCGAGGGGTAGCTTTGTGCCCCATAAAACTGGTTCAACTCACAATTTCTATTGAAATGCCGGAACCACATCAGGACATTCCAATTGACAATTATCCAGTGGTTTTGCACCTACTTTGTCCTTTCGGCTGTGGAGAATTCTGTTCGGTAAATATAGTTTCTACAACGAGAACTAAGTTGATTATGAAATTTCTCACATCGAGTTAAATACATTTTGCATATGTTTAAAAACGAGGCTTGTCGGGTTTTGAAACATTTGAAAATTTATTTAACGAGATGTGAGAAATTTCATAATGAACCTGTTTAAGTTGTAGAAAATGTTTCTCAAATAACATAATGTAAAATACCAAGGATTATGTTCCGAATAGATTAGGCGGGAAATGTCACGTGAGTTGTTCTCTCACTAGATACGACAAATATTTCAGGCGTTGGTTAAATTTGCTAGAAATTAGAGAATTTTTGTTATTAACCTCATATGATGACGAACGCGTAAAACTTGGTGCTATGAAATCCATATACGGTAATGGTTTGGCAAATATTCGCCTGAAATTCGAGCTGTTGTAAAATTTAAGAAATGATTGATGACCGCCGTTGGTTTGCTAGAGATTTACATATATTTGTTAGATGGCCATTATTTTTGTTAACATTTTGCCAAGAGCGTTGCGCAGCAGAGCGACTGCGAGGAGTAAAATAAAAGAAAATAATGGACACTTGTATACTGTATATGTTCCGGACCATACGCGTACCGTCCGGACCATATGCGTACTTTATCAATATACGTATGCTGTCGGACAGTACGCGTACGATCGGGGTAATATAATGCCAATATTAATTATATAATTTATTATCTAAACAAAATCAGAGATAAAAATTCCCGTTATATATGTTGTATATGACCTTATAAGTGATTTCAATACTCTGTTTACATGTACATATGTAATTGTAAGTTTGTTAAAATGTCCTGGGAAGACAAATTCATATATATATGTACGATTACTTACTGAATACAGATCGACACTTGCGGAAATTTGGTTTTGGTAATTTTTTTTATATTAAAACACATTTTAATAACAAATTGACAACATAGACAAACAGCCTTTTACAGACTAAAACTAGTTTAACCCCACCGCAGCAGGTTTGCGCCTGTCCTAAGTCAGGAAATTTATTAAGCCTTTGTGTGTCTTGTCTGTTTTCTAGTTAGTTCACTTTATGTCTATCGGAGTCTAGGAAGATGCTTATTTCGCTGAACTTGATTACTCTTTTATTTAGGGGCCAACTCCGACCTGCCGTTGGGTGTGGGGTTTCCTCACCGTTCATTGAAGATCTTATGGTGGCTTTGAGTTGTTATTGCTCCTCTTAGGGTCGTTGTCTCTTTGACACATTCCCCGTTTCCCTTCTTTTTCTTATTTTACAGACGTATAGCTCACAACTCATGAAAATAAATAGAGTTGATAATAAATATGAGAAAAAATAATAAAAGGCTTCAAAATGAAAATGTAGAAATTGCCAGTTATTCTCTTTCTAGCAAACGATGTAAATGTAAGAGAGCATGTCAACACAAAACGTGTAAAGGTAATAAAAAAAAATAAAAAAAAAAAAAACTAGAAGCGGTGCCATCAGAAAAGATGGCCATCACCGCACTCACCTGTTTGACACAGAAAACGGTCGTTATAAACCCTTGGGGTAATTTTCCTCAGCATTTTTAAAATCAAATTATTGACAGTCACTATTTTTACTAAGAAAGTATACAAGGATATACGGTTGCTAGGTAGAATTTCCAAAAATGAGTGGTCTTTGAGACTTTCAGGAAATTTACCAAAATTGGAATCAAATATTTTTGAAAATTAATTGGTGAAAATGTTAGTCCTAATTGAACAAAATACTACATGTATGGTTGCTAGGTAGAATTCCAAGAAATAAGTGGTCTTTGAGACTTTCAGGAAATTTACCAAAGTCGGAACCGGAATCAAAATTCCGAAACTTTATTGCACATCTGCAGACTATATGCAACAATTCTATCACAAAATTAAAACACTTAAGGTAGTTCGATCCTAATACAAAATTCAGACAGAATTTTTTTCTTTTAAGATGTTTTGTAGGTCTTAACCTATATATTCAAAAAATAAAATAAAAATGATATGTCAAAGATCATCTTTTCCTGTTATCTGGCTTTGAAAATTAGGTCAAATTAAGTATTTTTCAGTAATATTTACAAAGAATATATAGGGAACTGTGATAACACGCTTATTGTTCATCTTTCATGTAAAATAAATATCAGATAGATTTTTTTTATATTTCAGAGATATACATTTAAGCTATCTGTTACGCTGAAAAAATCTATATGTCACCGTTCGATTAAGAGAGATATTTTAAATAGTTTACGAAATAGACAATATTTACGGGAAAAGGGAGCTAATTCGCGAGAAAGTGTATGTCAATCTATTATGACGTCACAGTGAATAGGCCAACACAGGAATATTCCGGTTTGAAAAATCAAGTCAATTCCGCATCCGACTCGTGTTTAGCAAATGCAGCAATCGAATGCGCCGTGTATTAGTGTCGAACTACCTTAACCAAAAAATGAAGGAGGATTTCCACTGAAAAGCTCACAGTTGTCAAAATAGACATCTTGGGGCCTCTTGTTTGCACCAAGACCAATATCAAAAATCCGAAAGCTTATTGCGCATCTGCAGCATATATGCAACAATTCTATAACAAAATTAAAACACTAAATCCAAAAATGAGCGAGGAGTTCCAATGACAAGGTCCATCTAACGGACAGACGGACAGACGGACGGACGGGACCAAAACAATATCCCCGCATTTTCTTCAGAAAAGTGCGGGGATAAAAAAACCGATGGTTTCAAGTCGTGATAATGTCACACAGAGCAGTAGTCAGAATGTGCAATGAGGTTTGGAACTTTCTCTAATTAATTACACACTATTTTTCATGATGAAAACTGATTTTTATTATTTTCTTACTGTACCATGTGTGAAATATATTTCATTATTTAAATGTTATTACTGAATTATTTAAATGTATTCGAAATTGAAGGAAATTTTTCGAGATACCCATACGGTACGCGTATGGTCGGACTATACTTGTAGAGTATACGCATATGGTCCGGACCGTACGCATACGGTCCAAATACGCGTTTGGTCTGTAACATATATACAATTTGAATCTTGACTTTGATATGCAAGAAGTAGAAATTTGATGAACCATAATTGAAATAAAACTCCAAATGATTAAACTGATTGAAACATTACTTTATATACCCTCTTGGTTATTCAGACTACAGGCAGTCCTATATAAATGAAATGGATTTAAATGAACATAGATGAAGGTGACTTCAAAGTGAGTTTACTAAGTGAATAAATAAATAATAAATACATAGATAAATAAGTAAATGGCTAGAATAATGTAAAGGTTTGGTTTATTGGAACGTTTATGCGCTTATTACCACTACATGACTTTGTGTTCCTTTTCTTTCTTTATTGCCTTCTGTTATTTTTATTTTATTTTATTGTATTTATATATATATTTTTTATTGGGATAAGTTTCAAATTCATTGTAATCAGGATTTTCATATTTTGTCCAACATATATTTACTCCATATCCCTTTATTTATTCATGAATGGAAGTCAAAAGAAATGTTTCGGATCTGATATTATCTAATGGATAACTTCCCTTTGCGATCTTAATACATACATGTAGCATTAACAACAGAAATAGTAATTGTGGTAGTGTAGAGCTAAATTTGAGTCGCATGCACTGTCAGTAGTCTTTTAAACCCCTCCCATTGGTTTTTCCTATTAATTTTTTGTATTAAAATGTTTCGATCAACTTTCTGTATTTCAAAGTAGAAATTACAATAAAAAGACAAAACCGTGTCGATGAAATAGTCAAGTTGAAAAACATATCATACGTCATCGATTTCATTAATAAAATATCTTCTGTTTCGCTTTAACATTAAAATCCAATCCTAACTACATCTATAATTAAATGACTTTTCAATCGAAAATGTTTGGTATTGATCAAAATAGGATTTTATGTTCTGGTAATGAACCTTTATGCGTCTTTGCATATATTATACCATTATTGATATTAAGGAGAATAGAGATCCACAGTAAACTTCAACGATCATACGCCTTTTCTTGATCTTGATATATCAATAAATCAATGAAAGTTAAACACTAAAGTTTATGATAAAAAGGATGATTTCTCTTTCCATATAGTTAATTTTCCCCATCTCGACGGCGATGTTCCGTTAGCTCCTTCTTACGGGGTCTACATTTCACAACTTGTTCAATATGCACGAGTATGTACTGATGTTTCTGACTTCAACGACCGAAATCTTTGTCTAACTGAAAAACCTCTGCATCAAGGGTTTAGATATTATAAATTGATAAAAACATTCTCTAAATTTTATTATATACACATTTATTTTTAAGAAACTTTGGTTCTACATGCAGGGCTCTTATACTACAGGGCATTTCACATTCAAACTAAAATTAATTTCCGAAATGGCCATGCATCATTGGAATTATTGCAGTTGGAGTTGAATTAATTTCCGAAATGGCCATNCATCTCATTTGAATTAGGATGGAATATCGAAAAAGGAGCTGAATAAGGAAATGGTAACTTTTGAATAAGGAGCTGGAATATCGAAAAAGGAGGTGAATAAGGAAAGGGCAACTTTTGAATAAGGAGCTGGAATATCGAAAAAGGAGCTGAATAAGGAAATGACAACTTTTGAATAAGGAGCTGGAATATCGAAAAAGGAGCTGAATAAGGAAATGNTTCGTAAAATATTCTATGGAAATATTTATAAAGCGCATAATTTCTAAAATTGTCCTTCCAAACTTATCAATCCGTTGAACAAACTTGTTCATAAAGGATATAAATACAGCATTATTGTTAAATCTTTACTTCTGGTTTTTGTTGGCAAAGATATTGATCAGTTCCTAAATGCTTTATACAGTAACAGTTCCTAAATGCTTAACACAGTAACAGTTCCTAAATGCTTTACACCGTAACTAATTTAAAGCAATTTTTCATATTGGCAGTATTTGGCATTGCACAATATCATGTTCGTCTTTCATATTTGATGGTATTGTTATACGAAATCTATTCAGAAGTATTTCAATTGAAGTTTTATTTGTAAGAAGGCTTGATATCATAGTCAACGGAAATTATGTTCTTAGCTAGTTGTCAGTTATTGCGAGCATTTGTCAGGACAGTACCCATACATGTGTATTGTCTTCATATTTTATGTACTTCATTGTAAAGGTATGCTCGTCTTGATAAGTTCGACTTTTTTCTAGTTTGAGTTTTACTGTGAGTCTTTTTGTGTATTTATATTTTTTTAGCCTTTCACCTTAGGGGAGGGTTTGGATCCAAGAAAACGAGTTTAACCCCACCGCAATTTTTACGCCTGTCCCAAGTCAGGAATATGTTGGTCATTGGCTTGTCCTCGTCTTCTTATAAAATTTTAGTTTCTTGGTAAGTTGATATTCGGTTATTGG
>MJUU01026467.1:10794-24989 GCA_002080025.1 Modiolus philippinarum
TTTTAACCTGGAGATGGGATGTTGTCTCTTTGACATTTACCCCATTTCCTTTCTTTTTCATATTCAAGTCTTCTTCAATTAAGGACCTTATTGATGCGTTCATATGTTCTTGAATTAAACTTCTCGAAACTCTCAAAGGATTTTGGTTACGGCTTTATACTGACCTTATATCATTTTTCTTCTCAATGGAGGTTTTAAGTAGAAAACATATTTTGTTGTTAAATGAACTTTCTAACATTTTCCCTTTTGTACCTCTTTTCATGTATAAAACCGTGTCAAGGACCTGGTGAATGGGATAATAATATATTAGAAAAGATCCGTATCAACGAAAATCATCAAATTTTTGTCATGTAATTTGATAATTTGATTATGTTAATAAACTTTATGCATCACAAAGCAAGGTGTCACGAAAAATCACATGATGAAATATATTAAAATCGCGATCTTTTCAATATTGGATTCAATATAATTCCCCGTGCAAGAGATGTATGCTCATTACATTTCAGTTATGGTGTAGAGTAAGGTTAGGGAGAACCGAACCGTCGTCAGTCTAAAACGAACAATCCAAGGACAATGGCAACATCGAAAAAACAAAGAAACAAAAAACAAATAACATAAGCACGGTTCTTGAGAGAATATCCAACATAGATACACTACCACTCTCAAATTTTGGCATTTTTATTGTTTGTAATTTCCAAGTGTTATTCTGGCCTGCCTGTGTGTAATACTAACATCTCATTGTTCTATTATGCCAAGATTTCTTGTAATTGACTTGATGAGTGCCCTGTGGTTCTTTATATGTTGTGATTGTCTTCTGTGGGAATTTTTGTCAGGTAACGGATGACAACAGTTGTAAGAACACTTTGCAAGTTGATTTTATGATTGTTGACAACCACGCATCCACAAAAGGGAAATTACGTGGATGGTGATGAATTCCGCTAAAACCGGTGCTAGGGGCTGCTTTGAACTTACCACATGTATGAGGTATCACATAGCTCATCGTTGAAGGCATAATGACGACTACAAGATAAAGATCAACAATATAAGCGTTACTCCAATGCTTGGTCTAATCATGTATTTGTAGAGACTTTGTCTCATGTGCATTTACTCCATATCCTTTCATTTGTAATTCAACAATTTATAATTACATTTCATGAATATTCATTTGAATTCCGTCAATTTGATAGGTGAACATCGCTCACGTGGCATATCAATGTGAAGTTGCAATACCCATGAAACACATTTGATCATATGACCACGTGGCGGACGAATTAGTAAAAAAAGAAGACGTTACTAACTGTTTATTAAATTTGTTTTTTATGATTCGGTTTTAAATGTAATTATAAGTATTGAATGCATTATTTTGAAGTTTCATAGGGATTATGAAAGTGTTGACCGGGCGCACATTTTCCACACGAAGCGCTACCGCGCTTCATTAACAATGTGCTTCGGTCAACACTTTCATACCCCAATGAAACTTCAAAATAATGCATTCAATTCTTAAATGAAACAGTTACAAGTACAATGGTGCAAACAATACTGGGCATAGGTTTACAAGGATATTTTGTGAGTAAAAGGGTTTTATTGTTAAATAAACCAAGTTGTATTCGTAGGTTAAAATTCAAAATCTGTCTGTTTTTGAGAAACAAATATATTTTGGCATTAACATTGTTTTATCAGACTCTTGTGAAACGATCTTTTGGTATGTTTTCTGTTGGGAAATAAAGGAAAATAAAACCAACCTCTAAAAATCTTAATGCACTGTTCCGACTGTTTTATCACTGGGCATTCAGGTTCATGAACAAAAACAATGCAAGAGCATTTGAAACGAAACTACAAACCTGAAATTGACGTCAACCTATGCAGAGCACGGTATAAACGCATGAGACCAGAAACCCAGCACACGTATACATATATAGTACCGGACCTACGAATGTATATGCGGAACATACTTCAGAATTATGCAATTATATGCAGTTAGTTTTCGCTAATATATCTTCACGACACGTACATGTACGTGACAGTATGCACATCAACTTCAAAATCTTTTGCGATTACTAAACTTATTATTATGAATAGTTTTCAACAAATTTCTGTCTACCATATACAAGGTATACATTTTACTTTTATTATATTGAACAGATCGTTACAATATAACTTACTTGTAGCATGGCTCCGTGTTAACACCACAAACAGAATCTGCAGTGGAAAGGTGGACAATAAGGTACCAAAGAATTTCCACAACATCATAAAAATACGCTTTACTTCATTGAACGGAGTTAAATATATATTGGTCATACACAATTACACATTACGATCAGTGTCTTCTAAGCTAGGTCGTACAGTTGAATTTTAAACACCTTTTGTATAAAGGGTGTCAGATTCTTCCTCGATTAAAATGTTATTGCAAGGTTAAATCAAGTTTGGTTATTACTTGGGTCCCATCTTCCGGGTACGTACATGTACATGCATTTAGCCCGATAAGGATAGTATATAGATCTATTACAATGCGAAAATCATAAGGCCAACTTGGAAAGTTTTATCCGTTCACCTTCGGATGTAGCCTTTGGAAAAGGAGGATTCCACTGAGGTTCCAGAAAAGGGGGTTCTAGAATATTTTATCGATTTTTGTTAGTGTTGTCTAGATTTTGCACTAAAAGAGTTTTTTTTTGTCCTTTAATCGATTTTAGTGAACAATGGAGAGAGAAATACGTTTCTGTGCAGAGTACAATGTAGCATTTTGCGTTTCAGTTGTAAACAGGGTCAATTGCCGAAATGCGCATATGCAATATTTAAATTCACAGTAACTTCGGTATTTTGTTAATGCATAATTTTAATTCACAGTAACTTCGGTATTTTTTAATTGAAAATGTCCAACGAATTGTCTCATGGACTTTACATATATGTTCTTTGTATTATTAGATTTAACAAAAGAGGCATGGCCATTTTCCCGTAAATTTATTTCATTCAGCATACTTACTTTGCGAATGCATTAAATCTTCTCAAAACCTGTTTCAACATATCATCTGTTATGTACACTATCAGAACAAAACTAATTCAAATGCATTTTCACAAATTTAGATAAAAGCTTGCCAGTTGAATGTAATTTTGACAATATATGACAATTTTTGTAGGTTTTTTGTTAAAAATCGTTGTATAGAACCTCCAGAACCAAAATAAACTATTATTTTGAAGGGCATCTGTTTAGGCATTCGCAACACAAACATTAGTTTGGTTCTCGGTGTCCTTTGGGTAGTATCATTTTTTAAAACGCTGTAAAATAGCTAAAATGGTCACAAAAGGCTATTTACAGCCATGTTCGATTCCTAATAAGTCAGAAAACACACAAATATGGAATATATTAATCATATTTCTAAGAAGTACATGTACCAGAAACCAATTAACCCGATTTTCGACAACATTAAAGCATATCCTGAAAATGGCCCAACATAGGAATAAAATTTGCGCCTTAGTGGCCAATGCCTTTTTTATATAAAATACAGCAAAGGAACATATCTTTGTTCCTAGATTTTCAAAAGTCCTCACGTGTTGTTATTGGCTCTGTATGACTTATCAACAGTTTGCGGAAAGTAATCTAACTTTAGTCGGGTGACACAAAACAGGTTTGACAGCTGGTTAATAATACGTTAAGATTCATTTATTTCTAGTAGATATTTCTTTTTCTGTCATATCATGTCACTATTCTGTAACATTTTAAAAAATAATTGTGTAAATAGGACTTATCTTATAATTTTAAGGGTTTTTTATTAGATCTCTTCATAATATCGCATGGACAACAAGGGAAGTAACTTTTGATTTACATTACAACGCTTAAAGTTTCTGTTTTTTCGTGTTTCCGTATTCAATACGAATCTTTTCGAAAGTAAACGTACTATTCCCCATTTTATTAAGAACTTTGTTGTTACAAAAAAATGTGTATTGTTGTGGAAACTCCTCTTTTTTCAATAATTTCAAATGTTATCTCTGCATCAATTATGCTGCACTATAAACATAATCTCCATAAAGTGTAGGTACAGGAAAGCCAGTTCCAGAACTATATTTATCGGTAATGTGTATGAATTTCTTTGAACTGTATCGTCTGATAATGTTAGTTTCCTGAACAGGCCGTGATATAGAAAATGAAGGGTTGCTGTGAACGCGTCACGTGCGCGATGCTATGTGTCGTGTTCATACGCGTCATATGATCAACAGATGAAGAATGCATATTAATTATTGCAATAAACAATGTATTAACCACGCTAAAATATAATTTTTAGCTAATTTCAATTTACTATAGAGTTTTATATTATATGAATTTCAGATGAAATATATATTACATTCTGTTTTTAAAAGGTCCAACCTAATTGGTTTGAGAAGTCCTAATTCGGATGGAGCAAAATCGTTTCTACATGAATTTGGGTTATTAAACAATTTTATACTTAATAAAATTGTTCCTTTTCGGCAATTATTATATACTCTTATATGATCTTTTCATTAAATACTTGTTCAAGATATCAAAGATTTCAACAGTTATTGAAGAAAACCCGTTTCGAAAATATCGCAGAAGTTCAAAATGTAGATCGTTGATGTTTTCGAAATTTTACATATTTTGAACAAATATTGACTGAAAAGGGTGAATTTATCTAGTCATTGCCGAAAGGTAACATTTTTAGCAATGATAACGTTCTTAATAACTTAAACTCATAACACAAACGATTTTGCTCCAACCAAATAAGAACTTCTCCAACCAATTAGGTCGGACCCCCTGTGATTGATAGTGGCTGTGACAAAGTGCGTAGCAATTCTAATATTCCATATTTGTTGTATTGTATTAAGGAACTCCTCTGTGTTCCCACTCTATAAAAGGTGTTTAGCTTTGTATACCCGACTGTATATTATAGTACATGTCTGTGAAGTTTAGAAAGAGCCATCAAAAGTGTGCTTTCATCAAACCAGTAATCATTTTAGGTATTACAGTTTTGTCAATTTACAATCAGATTCCAAAATTTGTTACAAATTGTTCTCATTTCGCACTGAAAATTTTCTTCTTGAACAAAATTACTTTCGTGATTACTTGTAAAATCCATTGTTGCGGATATGAGGGTTATTACTAAGAATATAAACAATGTGTAATGGACGATAAGGGAGATAACTATGTTGTCTCACCACATAATAGAAGGTCTCGTTACATGATTTTATGGAGGCATAAAAATCACTTTTGAAATAATTTTGCAAAGAGAAATAGATTTACCTATAGATGTATGTACGATTCTTGTTTGAAAAAAAAAAACAAGGGCCATTGTATCCAAAAGATGGCGGTACGTACAATGAGATAACATAGAATAAAATTAGTGGTTACAATTACGAAAATTCACTGAAAATCTGCTGAAAAGATGAAGCGGATATGCATCAAAATATACATAGAAATACATTTTTATTGTCTTTCAATAAAACTAAAGTGTGGCATGCATGTTAAATTTTGAAATCTTTTTTTCTGAGTCATCAAAGATTGGATCTTTTGTTTTCAAATATATTTTTTTTAACCACGGCTGCGTTCCTAGAGTTGTAAAGTAACTTTTTTAAGATATTTTTAATTTTTATTTATCTTTATTTATTCACTCAACTGTGCTCCTGTTCTATCGAAGTTGGTCTTGTATGTCTATTATTCCATACTGCAATACTCTCCTGGCCGTCCTGGAGCTGTGCGATTCCTTCTAATCAGTCACCAGTTTTTAGGTATTACAGATTTTTCAAATTAAATTTTTCTGTATTTGTCACATATGGTACTAATTTTAAATTGGGTAAACTTGTTTTACAATTACTGTGAAAAATGTGTTGCCGATCGGAAGGTCACTACAAAATATAAACAATATGGAATGAACCTCATGGGAGATAACTTTATACTAGAGCAAAAGAAAGAACGTTTTATGTGAAAAAGTTTTTATAACGAGACGCAAATGTGATAAAATTTCGTGACTTATGGTGATTCAAGAAATGATAATAAAAACAATTCTTAGAATAAAAAGCGATTTATGAACATATGAATATGAACATGAATATTTATTTATTTTTAACCTGGAAATGGGATGTTGTCTCCTTGACATTTACCCCATTTCCTTTCTTTTTCATAACTTTTATTTCAGAAATTCTTGACCATTTAATGGGTCAGGGTAGTAGAGGAACTGACAGTTCCTGCAGATTGCATATCTCCTGGCGTCCAACCATATTCACAACGGTCCTCTACTTTAACGGCTTTCAACGTCCATGACGCTGTACAACTGGAATAGCATTCATCAGTCACAGCTAACAGTACTAGCGGCACGAGCAAAAAAGACTTAAAAATCAGCCCTATAATGTCGTAGGGATGTGACTCATTACTCATGGTGCGCCTTCAGTGTGACTTTGCTGTTAGTTTCGTCATACTCCCCCCATCCACATACTTATTCTGAATCATTCTGGTCGAAATAGAGATGTAACATAATACTACAGGAACTAAATGCCATAAATGTGGTTAAAGCGGGGAGCATTTCACTTACTTTCGAAAAGATTCCATATTGAATACCAAAATGCAGAACCATTTAAAACTTAGAATTCGAAATCTGACATAAGTTACCTCCCTTGCAGTCCATGCGATATTATCAGTAGATATCAATAAACTCCGTTATATTGAAAAATAATTCCTAATTACACAAATATATTTTACATTGTTTGAGAACAGTAACAGAATGTGCAAAATGAAAATTATTCTTTTAAAGCAAATTAAGCTAAATGTAGTTTCAATAGACTGTCAAACCCGTTTTGTGTCACCCAGGTAAAGTTAGATTACTTTCAGGATGCTATTGGTGAACTATACACAATCAGTATAGAAACACAAGATCGCTTTTGGTAATTTAGGAACAAAGATAAGTTCCTAACTGTATAAAATAAAATATAGGAAAACATACTCTTTATTCAGAGGCCGAATCCGACCTGCCGTTGGGTTAGGGGTTTTCTCACCGTTCATTGAAGATCTAATGGTGGATTTGAGTTGTTATTACTCCCCTTTGGGTCGTTGTCTCTTTGACACATTCCCCGTTTCCCATCTTTCTTTTATTTTTGTTTATTAAGATTAAGACATGAAACATTTGATTTGCATTTTATGTGATTACCATGGTCCTTAAGTTTGCATTTTCCCCAATTTTTTGGATATTTTTTTCATCATTGCGTGATAGCAGGAACAGTTGCAAACATACGCAAATTCAAAAAGCCATTATATAAAAAAAAATAAAAGAGTAGGACGTTCTCCGCGGATGTGCATCATAGTTTGCCTTTGCCGGTAAAAGTTTACATGAAAGTCAGAATTTCAAAATTAGTAAATGGTACATCTGGTTATGTTATAATTACTCTTTCCGCAATTACGGAAGAGCAATGATATTGATGTCAACTTAAAGAACAGGGGTTGTCCGTTACATTCATGTCTGAAATTTGATAGAATGTCGCGGTGTTGGATAAACATTGCATGGAGATTCCTATACGGATTTTTCGAGTTACCGAAATGGCAGAACCCTACAGGATTGCAGTCTGGTACCTGCTTTCCCTCCTGAAAGGAACTGTTCCCCCTCAAAAATATTCCAGTATTTATTTTTGCATTTAACAGCTCACATGTCCATATTTTTCTCTGATTAGATTTTTACCTTGATAGCTGTTTTGCAACACATATTTCGTTCATATTTTATTATGTTTCATAAAATATTTGGGAGAAATTTTCAGTTTTAAAAGGCTGCACGGAAAAACCGTTGTATATATTAGTAATGCATTTCTTTTGAAGTCCTACAAATGTATTTATTCTGAACCTCACTTTTAGCACATCTTTTGTTATAGTATTTAACACCTACGAGGAAGTACTGTTAATATTGTTGACTTAATAAAATTGTGTTTTGTTTGGTTCTTTTTGTCTTTGAAAACTTGCTTTCTTTTTTATGTTGACAATCTCTTATTACATTTTTTTTATTTTTTATTTTTGTTTTGTGTTTAAACTTAATATTGTACAGAAATTTTGAAATTTCTCAAAATTTAAATCAGTCATTCCGCACTATCAAAATTATCTTCATAAAGTGTACAAATTTATGAGACTACTTATGATAAGTCATAGAAGAGGCTGTCAGTAGAACTCACTTTACGTGCACTCTTGAATTGTTACAGGAACTCATCTGTGTTCACATTCTATCAAAGGTAATTTGTTCTGTAACCCGACTGTATGTTATAGTATATGTCTGTGAAGTAGACAATAGAATCTCCAAAAAGTGTAGTTCCATCAAACCACTCATCATTTTAGGTATTACAGTTTGTCAAATTGCATAAATATTCCAAAATTTGTTACAAATGATTGTCATATTGTACTGGAAATTTACTATACTTGAACAAAAATACTTTTACAAACAATTGTTGAGGATTTGTGGGTCATTACTATAATATAAACAATATGTTATAGATGACAAGGGAGATAACTTTAGTTTTTGCTTATCATTGACATGTTAGACTAATATAATATTTCTTATTATATATGACTGAATTGGAAGTAATTTACTGATGTAAACAATGGCGTTTTGACGATGATTTGACGATGATATTTTTTTTGGATGCTGACGAGAGAAAAATCATCAAACACCAGTGAGAATACAAAATAAATCTAAGACACCCAAGGGTAAGATTTCGTGCATCGTCTTGGACTCAGCAAGCTCCGTCTGAGTTCTTGATATCTGGACATTGGGTATCCGAGATTTTTCTGACTGACACTCTCCTGGTGTTAGATTCATATAATAGTATTCTTTCAAAAAGTTCTCATCACGTGAAGCAAATATGATTTACTTTGTGACTTATGGAGAGATAAAATGATTGAAGGAACAATCACGGCTTAGTAACGGTACAACTGAGGAGCAAAATGCAGACTTGGAAATTGAATCTATACAGAATTCGTAGAGATGTGATTTACTTCTCATGGTGCGTCTGCAGTGTGACTTTCCTGTTCGTTCCGTCACTATAATCTATATATTGGATTTGCAACCACCCTGTACACCACACACACATGTACACCCTAATATTTTTTTTTCCGTCGTCTAATCAAAATAAACATCACAAGCGCAGTCAGGATTTCACAAAAAGTAAAACTAGAATGCTTATCCTGAATCATTCAGGACCAATATCAATTAGTTTTCGCTTGTCCTACTGTTGTATATTCATACATAATTGCAGTCTTATTATACTTTTATTATTATATTTGTAGGAACTGCTCTGTTTTCCAAAGGTGATTCGCGTTAGTTTAGTCTTGGTTCTACATTATCTGTGATCTGCCAAGAAAGTATAATTACACCAGACATCATCATTTTTAAGTATGACATTTTGTTCAAATTAAATTTATTTTCTTGTATTTTTGAAGAAAAAAAAAACAGTTCTAACTTAGTGCACGATATTTACCTTTTGAACAAAATTACTTTTTACATTATTTCTGAAAAATTGTCGCCGATACAAGTATGTAACGGGTAACAAAAGAAATAACTTACTCTAAAATTAAATCTGGGTAGATAGATTTCATTACCTGACGCCAGTGTGATTTAGAGTACCAGATACTGGAATTCGGAATATATTTGTACTGTTGTTGAATGCACTTTTCAATATAATGCAGAAATAAAAAAAAGTATTGAACCTTGGTGCAATTATTTTCAACAGTGAAAGCAAGCGTTTATAGTAATTTTCAAAAATAATGATGATAGCTTTCAGCACTTTAAAGAGGAGAGACTTCTGGTGAAAAGGTATAATTCCCCTCAGAAAAATAACGTTAAGTTTTCTTTAGGAGTTCGTGCCCGGGCTTCAATTTTTATACCTGCTTCATGCCTGTAGACATGTTACAGGTACATCTGTTTTGTGCAAAATTTAACCACAATGAATTATAAAAGTACATGTTCATGTTTACAATGAACAAATACTCATTATAATTTTGTTTCAAAAATGAAGTGCACAATTGATGTCTTTTTTTCCGACACGATATCAAGTCTAAATCTTTGTACAGTCTCGAGTTTAAACTAAAAATAAAAACTAATTATGTGATATAATTGTAAAGTAATTTTTAGGAATACAAAAAGACCAAAATTAATAAAGAATTTGTCATGTGAAAAATATTCATAGACTTCCTGGTAGATTCAAATGCCCAGGTGGGGTTCAATAGAAATTCGTGACTAATGTGTGAGGCTTAAAAATCCAATGCAAATATCTGTCCAATTTGTTTTATGAAACACAACGAAATATTTGCATGTTTTTAAATTTCATCTCAGTAATCATAAAGATAATGTTCTAAAAAGTGTTTTTTTTAAATTGTTTATATCTAAACATATGAAATTTTTACAACATACCAACAGAAATAAATATTAATATATAAAGGATTCTAATGCCACTTTTTTATGCCAATATACCAACAGTAGCTATGTTTGTGTTGTGTAGTATGTTCAGCTAAGAAGTCCTTGACATGTAAACAAATAAGCAAACAAAAAAATAGATAAAACAAAGAGAGAATTAAACAAAAAATGATATATTTTAATAGAAATAGTAAACGAATGCGCCTATAATGAATGGCCAACATAAACGCGAATGAAAGACAAAATATAGCAAAAAAAAAAAAAAAACCATTCCGAACTCAAACCGAACCAGCTAGCGGTATGGTCAAACCAGCATGCGGGTACTCAAGCTTCACTCTTCTCTATTTCCCTGAAGAATATCAAAGGTACGAATGAATTGCAATACAGGAAGCCAGTTTACTACAAGAACAATTTCTTGAAAACGAAAAGAACGAAATAAACGAAATTTGGAAAGATTGTTTAAGGAATGGTAGCCGCTCTATAGCGGGCGAGCTCAAGGAACCTTACATAAAAACCGTAGTACTAGGGAAGAAATCTCAAACTGAAAACTTCCCTAAGAGTTCGGTTAGAATTTTCATGTTCATGTCGATCTTTTCAAACTTTTAAAATGTGAATTCTGCAAAGTTTGTTGCAAATGTTTGGATGTCATGGCAAGGTTACACCCATAAAACCCGCCAAGAAATGAACAAGCGGAAACGAATCAAACGATTCCATTTTGTAGTATCATGACAAGTCTAATAAATGTCTAAATATATGTTTTCTATCAAAAGTAAATTTGAGTGGTCTACAAAGAATGTAGCTCCTTTGTTGTTAAGAAAACCTTCATAAACAAACACTGAAAGGTTATGGGGTAAATGTGCAGAAGACAAAGTTTCCACAAATACATGTTAAAACAAGCAAAGGAACTACGATTTCATTGTTGTTCTTCAACTTGAAGTCACCATGAGGCCTTCAACAATGAGCTTTGCTCTTACTTCATAGTAAGTTCAAGACGGTCGCTAGCACCGGTTTGAGCAGAATTATTTGCTAAATGTTGAACAACGCTACATCCATGTTTTTTTCTGGTCATGGATGCGGGATCGTCAACAAAGATAAATTATCTGGCAAAAGTGCTTTTACAATCACTGTCATCCGTTGCCCGACAAAAGAACTAGTGTCTTAAGCTAATGGACGAATACAACATAGAGACAAACACAGGGCACTCATCAAGTCGATTGTAAGAAAACTTAGCAGTATGAAATAGTGAGATGTGGCCACCATAAAGAGTTGGTCAGAATAACATTTTGAAATTACAAAAATAACAAATGCCAATCTTTGAAGTATGATAGTATATCCAATTGAGAAATTCTCTCACAAACAATTACACCGTAACTGAAAATCCCTAGTCGGGGTCATCTCATTAGTCCGACACTCATTAATCCGACACTCATTAGTCCGACACTTATTAGTCCGAAACTCATTTCTCCGACACTTATTAGTCCGACACTCATTAGTCCGACACTTATTAGTCCGACACTCATTAGTCCGACACTTGTTTTTATAATTCGGCATCATAATTTTCTTCCCTTATCCTAATAAAATACTGGGACAGTTTCCAGCAGTTGCTCACACGATAAGTATTCTTATGTTGGTTCGATGTTATATTCTGACTATCCGTAGGTTCTAGAATTATGCCAAAAATATAATTATATTTCAGCCTCATATAATTCGGTTGATTGATTGATTGAATATTGTTTAACGTCTACTCAGCAATATTTCAACTATATCAAGACGAGAACAAGTTTGTTAATAAATAATCACTTTGGGGGTATGGAAAGGGTCATGGGACGGGAAATTCTGACTGCCACTGGAAAAGTAGGGTGAAATCGAAAAGGGCGGAGAATTTAGCCTTGTAGCCGATCACCTACGGTCCACTAAAAAAAGCTTGCTACAGGGGTTCTTTAACGTGCAGGAAGCGTGGCATTTCTTCCAACACGTGGACCTGAGTTTACATCCCATCCGAAAGATGGGTTGTGTATTTATTAATCCCGGACAATCACGGAATGGGTCCTATTTCTATATCCTGGGACCCTCGGGGTCAGCCCCCGTTTTGGAGGGGTCACATCCCGCAAGCCGGAGATACTAGGTCCTATTTCTATATCCCGGGGTTCCCTGGGGGTCCTCTGTTAGGAAGACTCATACTCCAAGCTCACGGACGGATTCGTATAAATTAAATGTTAGTTCAATATTTCTTAATATTACAAATATAGTGTAATTACACGATCATGTATTTTAATGCATGACATTCATTCGTGTGATTGCACTGCAGAAGTCACTGACATTTTTTTTCTCCTTTCAATATGCAACTGGCACAAAGCAATGTCTGTATATATAAATTGGACCAATCATTTTGAGTTCCATTTTATTCCAGTAAGACAGATCAAAATGAGGTTTCAAGATTCAAATGGCACAAGTACATGTAGTCAAAAGGAGATAAATAAAGGACCCAAAAAAAAGAGTTGAAATTTCTCTTGGATTTATTTCCTTCTGCATACCAATTTTGCTGATGTTTTAAATCTTCTCCAAAACCGTTTAATAGGACTGATTATCTTTCATATGCGATTTCAAAACAAAATTATACATGTATGCATACCTTAAAGTGATAAAAATAAGCCACTTAATTGTACTTTGTAGGTTTTTGTTAGAGCCCGTTGCTAGAAACGAACTAAAACTAGAAGAAGTGCCATCAGAAGTGATGACTATCCCCGTAATTCCCTGTTTGACACGGAAAACAGTTGTTAGACCCTGGGCGTAATTTTTCTCTACATTTTGGATTTCAAAATAGGTCAAAGACTCAAATGGCCGGATTGCGTTTTGGTGCTTCTAGCTATAAAGTGTTGTTGTATCGCTGTGTATAGAATATATGTTGAAAATATTGATAAAACATGACTAAGTTAAAAGGTCTGGAAAAATATGAAAAAATATTGGAAATAATTCAATAAAGTCAGGTGCACATCTTCAAAATATATAAAAACATTCTGTGAAGTTTCAAAGGTCAGAGATGAAAATTGTAGGATGAGTTGATTTCACAAAATAGGTACCCTTTGTTGAAAATGTCAATGAAAATGACTGAGTTCCAAAGTCTGTAAAAATAGGGAAAATTTGCAAAATAATTCCAAAAAGGGAGGTGCACATCTACAATATATGAAAAACATTTTGTGAAGTTTCAAAAATGTAGGTTGAAAACTGTAGGAGGAGTTGATTTCACAAAATATGTACCCTTTGTTGAAAATTTTGATAAAAAATTACTAAGTTCCAAAGTCCGTAAAAATAGGATAAAATTTTCAAAATAATTCCAAAAAGGGAGGTTCACATCTACAATATATATAGAAACATTTTGTGAAGTTTCAAAAATGTTGGTTGAAAACTGTAGGAGGAGTTGATTTCACAAAATCAGTATCCCATTTTCCCCGCCCGCCGCCAACCCGGGCGCACATAGGCACACAATTAACGTACAAATGGCCATACTTCTTTCAAACATCTAGCTTATAAGATCATAATATTAAAGGTTTATGGGTTTCGATTGTGCTACTAGTTTTTGTGGTGTCAAAGTCAATATTGTCCATTGATGCATAAAGGAGATGGGTGAACGGTCGGTGCCATTTTTTTCTGGTTAATTATTCAGAAAGAGAGCCTATAGCTAAAATGACAAAAAATACATAGAGGCTTAAAAATAACAGAACAGTATTGTCAGGGGAAAAATTTAAAGGGAAAAAGACAAATCGGATGCAAACTCGCCGGTATTTAAGACGAAAATAGCTGGAATTC